>JAUUDZ010038242.1:0-10804 GCA_032361705.1 Panulirus versicolor
CCATTACCTCGGCAGGTAAATCACCCAATAAATCATTCTTCGCATTCATGTTTAATCTTAACACGTCTTTTATTAATAATATTAAAAAAATCTGGTTCAGCATTCATGAATAGAAAAATATTTAGTGCAGCTTCTTCATATACCTATCAAACGGAGAGGCTTATGATGAACTATAATAGCATATACATATATATCTTGCGGTATCTCTGACAGGTTTTTGGGTTGTATTAAAAACAGGTAAAGGCTTTTAAGCTCAGGGTAGCGTGGCAGTGAACTCGCCTACGCATAGCCATAACTGGAGGACGTGTCCCGATGAAAAACATTTTTCTCTCTTCTTGCAACCATCAGCTACGAAGATCTGGTGTAGAAAAAAAAACCAATCTAATCATACCTAAATTACTCCATTCATTTCAAATGAATTTCTTTTCTCTTTACGGCAAGTTAAATGCACAATTATACAACATTGCCCAGATTGATCTACGTGGAAATTAAGACATCCGATAGACATGTAAATGAGAGACATGTAAATGAGAGACATGTAAATGAGAGACATGTAAATGAAGTAAATATGGAACGGTAAATTTAAGTAAATATGAAACGATATATATTTCCCCCCCAAAAAAAAAAATATATATATATATATATATATATATCTGAGAGACATGTAAATGAAGTAAATATGGAACGATAAATTTAAGTAAATATGAAACGATACCTAGCTGAAATAAGCGAACAGTGTTCACTGGAAATACGAATTGACTTCCAATTGGAACCTGGTAGAGGTCGGTGTATGAAGGAAAGTCCAATTACCAGCCAGCTAATTAGGCGATTGGCAATTCCATGATCTAGTATAACACGTCCAATTGGTGCCTTTGAAGCGTTAATAGGCTCTTAATATGAATGCCATGTATCCTTTGGTGCCAACGCTTCCGGGAGGAGTGGAACAAGAACTGAAGAACAAATTGTTATGTCAGCCACTGTTCAAGCAACAACATTCACCAGTTCACAACACAGTGAAGGATTAATGTGGAGAACCCAGTCTAAGATGTTTTTTTTTTTTAGATCTACGTGTGTGTGTGTGTGTGTGTGTGTGTGTGTGTGTGTGTGTGTGTATGTGTGTGTGTGTGTGTGTGTGTGTGTGTGTGTGTGTGTGTTTTGCCTGCGTCTGTCTTATGAAGATTTCCATCATTACATGCTTTCTTTTTACCAATATATAGTACTTCTGTTTGTAACGATATATATACTTATATGCGATGGTATTGCTTGTGTGCTTCTTCTGTTGCGACGAAGTGAATATAAATAATATACATCCAGTTTCTGAAAGCTGCACGCAAGAATGCAAAATAATGATAATGATGATTAGAAAAAATGTAGATTAGACACGATGAAGACGACATAGAAATATTTTAAGTTGAGCACGATGAAGATAACAGAAATATAAAGTTGATAATGACTAAAAACCATTTTGATCACCGAAGATAACTCCTAAAGCAGGTTGTATGTGTAGTGTTGAATACCTTACAACAATAATGATATTTTCCTTTTGTCATAATACTGGTGGTATCCAAATGCTGTGTACAAAGAAAAATAGATTATAGTACGAATCACCAGTGTTGAATCCTCTATGTAGGCATTTAAAAGCTTTGAAAGGAAACAGATTCATCTGTAAAACTGATTCGAATAACTGTAGAAATCGAAGCTTCGTTCATTGCTTCTTATCGAATAAAAGAAATCCTCGAGTCATCCAAGACTTACCTTACATTAACACATACATAAGAGAGCTCTTGATAATCATGATTATAATTACTCTTCATTGACACGGGTAGTTTCCCAAGTTATGTTTTTATATAATCTGTTTAACTTAAGAATTACTCATTATCTTATCTTTTTTTTATGTTAGAGGGTCCAATCACGGACAAAAGTCCACATCAGGGCCGTTCCTTATTTGGAATAGAGAGTGGATTATGAAAGGGAGGAATAAGAGACAAGGGAAAGTACTTAGCAATTTTGGAGGAAGTAAATGAATTTGTCTTACAATGCGCCTGGCCATAGATATTGGGAAAAACATGAGAGGGTAGAAAGTCCCAAAGCTTCAAGGTGTAAGGAAACAGTTATCAAAATGGCCCACTCTTGAGTTGCCAACGGTCACACACTAATCATGCATGTTGACGCAGCAGCTTGACGAGTATTGTGTGGTCTAGCTAGTGGTGGGGGGTACACAAGCAGCCAGCTCTCAGGAGCAAAAACCACATTGATTCCTTTAGAAGAGGGAAAATGAACAACAATGCGACGTAGTGTGTGTATGTGTGTGTATATACAAGAGGTTAAGACAGGATGTGTATGATTAAGCTAAAAATGGTGTGTGCGAACAAGGTTAAGACGTGTTGCGTATGTGCAAGGTTAAGAGACGATACAACACAAATGTGATACACACAGATAGTCAGAGCAACAGCTTGTGTGGCTGCGCTTGTTTTCCAGTGTATGCTCAGGTTAGGTGTGACTCCGTTTGTCTTCCAGTGTACGCACAAGTCTAGGGTTCACACCGATTACCGGTGGGAAGCGCTGCACGTGTGTGGTGGGACGTGATTTGCATAAAGGTGTTTTTGTCCCTGAGGAATTAGCGGGAACCCTCTTCAGTCAGGTGGTCGTTTTTGTGGGCGATTCGTTGCGCAACTTAGGGTAATGTAGCGTGGACTGGTGTTAGCGTACGTACGGTTATGAAGGTTAAGGTTGTGTGATGTGAAGATAACGCAAGGTTATAGAGGTCATGCTTATATGTTATACCGGTTGTGGTTTGAAGGTTTTATGGAGTACATTGTTCTTAAAGGTTTAGGAGCAGATGTAGTGTTTACTTATGTAAGATTATATATGTGGAGGACATTTATCTTTTTATTTTGATTAAGCCTCAGTCATGGACAGACAGACGCCCTTAGCCTTACGTGAAAGTCCTCATGAAAGCCATGCTTATGTGAAACTTGAGAAAATCTTCATCGAAGCACCATGCTTCATGTGGGGCATGAGAAAGTCCTCATGGAAGTCATGCCTTATATGAAGCATGAGAAAGTCCCTGTGGCAGCCATGCCTTATGTGAAGCATGAGTAAGAGGTAAAAATGTTGAGAACAGTTACATTTTAAAAGTTTTTTTAAGGAAGTAGAATAACCTGCTTATTGAAAACCATTTGGTCTTTGCTGTTGGAAAGAGTATGAGAAGGTAAAAGAGTTCCAAAGCTTAGAGACTTGTATGGGTTACCTGTGATTTTACGAATGTATGGACACTGCTAACTAGTATGAACGTTACTGAAGCTGTAAGTTAGTGGTTCTGGCAGTAAAGCCTGGCAAAAACTGGTATGCTAATTCAGTAGTTAGATCTATCCTCTACTTTGTGTAATTACCTGTAATTACCTATTTGTGATGTACGGGGGGAGTTTTTACACCCGTGGTGGCCCATCTCTTGAACTTTCTTTAGTTTCATACAACTTGTTAGATTTGTGTATGTCGTCTGCGTTGATTATGTCCTCGGTGATCTTTTTCCATTCATCCACCACTCTTACACTGAACTTACTTCGTTGCTTCTTATTTTAACAAGTTTCATGCTTCAAGTTATGTCATCTGGTTACTCTAAACCCTACATCTCTGGACGAACTGTTCACTGTCCACGTGATCGATCTGTTTTAAGCCGGAAAGGTTCTGATCAGGTCACCCCTCACTGTCCTCTCGCCCAGGATGACGTTATTTAAAGCCTTTAGCCTTTCCATGTAGCTCGGCACTATTAATTCTGGTACCGTATTGTTGCCCTCCTCTGGACCTTCTCTACTAGTTCTTTTTACTTCTTTAGGTGCGGTGACCAAAGATGGACTTATGGAGAATATGAACAGTTTGCACTGTGTGTGTGTGTGTGTGTGTGTGTGTGTGTGCTTTTTTTTGCAAAGTACAGGGTTTTTTCACTCCTTTGGTCCCATCTCATGAATTTCGTCTATCATAATAATTTTAAATCTTTTGTGTACTGTCAGTATTCACAATTTCATTTCTTGTTTATACCTTCCGTTTGCTACTCGTCTGCTGTAATAGTCCCTATTTACATATTATCTAACAACTTGCTTGCTTAATTTCTCTTTATGGCTTCGAGTTGTCGTCTTTGCATTTTCCAAGACGTGTTCACTGTTACCATCATCAGACTGGTTTAAGTATCTGAAGTTTGTGATCATTTCACCCTTTACTCTTCTCTCCTCCATGGTAGACAAATGTATAGCCTCACATCTTTCACTGTAGCTCAGATCTCGTGATTCTTGTATCGTTTTTGTTCCTTCCTCCGGACATTCTTTATTAACCTAACTGGAGAAGCTTGTTTTACTTTTGACCCAATGTAAGATATGAACAGCTTTTTGAATATTTCCCCACCTGTCTCCTGTACTTGATTCAGTTCTAATATTTGCCGGCAGACACTATGACTTATGACTCCCTTGGGGCTCTCGCGACAGTCTAGGTACAATGTTGACACCGCAGATTCCTGTAGCTTGTGTCCTACTAGATGATGTTCGTGTCGAGGCCTTCTGTGTGTGTGTGTGTGTGTGTGTGTGTGTGTGTGTGTGTGTCGTCGTCATAACGTTGTATATACTCAGGCTGAATTTCGTCACCCATCCAGGAGACCGACTACGCGGTTTGTCTTGGTCCCCTTGTCGGTTGATGCCATCCTCAGCATAAAACACTGGTGACCCTAACCCATTTCGAGAACTCCTCTAACATATGTCTTTCGTTTCCTTCCGCTAAAGTATTCTAATGTCCTGTGAATGAATCTCTCTCTCTCTCTCTCTCTCTCTCTCTCTCTCTCTCTCTCTCTCTCTCTCTCTCTCTGTCTCATTCCATCCTGAGGACTTTTTTTTGGACCATCGTTCTTTGTGGTATTATGGCAAATGCTTTCTTGCAGCCCAGATTACACACAACCCCTCACTTGTCTCTTGGAAGTCCAAGAGATTTGTTAACCATGGCCTTCTTTTTATTAGATGTCTATAGTCTCTCGCTTAAGTAGTTTTTTCTCTCATATATTCATCCATTGTAGCCTTTTGATCATCTATACGTGTTTTTCCAGACCACACTCGTTAGACAGTGTTCTGTAGTTCAGCGCAACTTTCCTAACTCCCCTCTTAAAGATAGGCATGACATTTGCCCCCTGCCTTTCCTTACCCACTTTACCCTCCTCCAGCGACATCTTGGACGAGACTTTAGGTGTCTCGCGTATGTGCGCGATTTTTCCGCGCATTTGGAGAAACTTTATGAGGGCCATGATACCTTATACGGATCAAGGCCCTACAGCGGTCTGTCTTATCTTTAAAACGTCATTGCTTTCCAAGACCTTTCCACTCTCAGCTCACTCACATGTGTGTGTGAGTGGGTGTGTGTGTGTGTCTGTGTGTGTGTGTGTGTGTGTGTCTTTGAAACCTTGATGCTGGTCCTAGGGGTACAACAAGGGCCATATAATCATACAGTGAGATTGTTTATAGTCTGAGAATTATCTTGAACACGTGAAGAAGATGTAGAGGCTCAGACTATTTTGGTTGGTGGTTGTAACTCTTCGTTGACGGCCTTAATGACCGTGGGGGTTGATAGGCCTAAAGCCCAAATGACCAGCCAATCTCAGGGGTCATTTTGTTGTGGCCCACGGCGCAGTCTGTGACCAGGTGAGGCCCTGATCAGCCAAGCCAGGTTGTTGGTGCTGGAGGTCTACATTTCTCATATGTTGGACAATGTAAATGTTCTGCTACCCCTTGGATACATTGTCTTTGGACAGAAAGGAGTACAGTCTTGTCGAGCAACTCGCACCATAGGACTCTATATCATTTTCCTGCTCCTGCGTGGAGTGTAGCCTCGGAGCTTGTAGTGTCCCATTAGGAAGGGGACCTGATGTTGTATATTAAGCACCTTATGAATCACCCCAAGGCTTTCCATATATATATATGTCAGTGGTAAGTTGTAGGGGGTAGTGAGCGCAGCGGCCTGGTCTGGTCACGCTTTGGTAGGATATGAAATTAATGGGATTATCGTCGTCTGTTGAGTTGTATCTCAGGATTGTTTTTATTCTTATGTTGGCTCTGGTCATGGACGAAAGTTCATATTAAGACTAAGCCCTGATTGCAAAAGGTTAAAGAGAGGGAGAAATGAGAAGATAAATGTAAAATTACCTGATTTTATAAGGGAAATGTGCTTTTCAAAAAGGGGCACGTTTTACCTGTTAGGAAAGATATGAGGGTTAAAGAATGTCAAACCTCAGCTATGTATGGAGAGATGACATTACACCGGCCTACCCTTGAGTTGTCAAAGGCTTCACAGCAATTCTCTGACGCAGTAGCTTGTCGAGTATTGCATGGTCTAGCAAATGGCGAGCTCAAACAATCACATCTCGCGAGCAGTACATGGATATCAATAAAATAGACCGAAAGCGAACCTACACTACTTCGTTAAGGCAAGTAGGGCAAACAGCGAGACCAGACTGGTAGAGTTTATAAGTCTGAAATGAATTGTACTCTACTCTTTTTGTATGTAGAACTAGAACCTGCCTAGATGCGAGATTTCCTCGCACAGTTTATTTCCTACACATCCTGTGTGTTACTAACTTCTTGATCTAGGGCCCACGACTCGCATCTGTACAACACCGTCGGCAGTATTGTACTATCAGACATACCCACCTTTGCCCTCACAGTCAGTGACCTCCACTTCCTTAGTGCTCAGTGCTTAGTGCTCACCTTAGTGCTCATAGGATCTTATCACACTCCCTGTAGTTCACTTCATCTCCTTATGTTCCATTCGCTTTCATTGTCCACACAGACGTATGTAAATTGTCACTCTTCCTCCAGGTTCGTTCCATTCAAACTACTCTCCAACTTACCTGTCAGCCTCCGCTGCCAAACCTTACTTTTATTTACATTAACTGTCAACTTTTTCCTTCCACACACACTCCCAAATTCTGAGTTTCTCACTCAAATCTGTTAAAGCTTCGTGTCATCAGCAAACAGCGACTGAATCCAATGTTTTTCCCGGTTCCTTTGCATCAGAACAGGAATAGTATCTGCTACAAAGTCAGAAGAGACAGCAGGTGCATCACGCAAGCAGCCGCAGTACTCCACGGGAAGGTCGAAAAATGATGTTCGCAGATTAGTTTCGTAGATGGTGTTAAAGTGGTGGTGTTCACATTTAGAAGCCGCAGCTGAAGGAGGAAGAGGAGGAGGAGGTGAGGTTCGTGATGAAACATAAGTTAGTGTGGTCAGATGAACCAGCAAGAGGCGAGGATCTGTAGTTAATTGCGCGAAGATTAGAGGGAAAATACAGATCCGAAGCGTTAGAAGCGATGTCGTGACAGTCTGGTATGTGGATGGGTTGGGTAAAAGTTTTCTTCAGATCATTAAGAATGGAAAACGGAAGGCTTTAATCCCACCCCACCCCACCCCACCCCACCCCCACCACCACCACCACCATATACACTGGAGAAATTCAATCATTCCCTGCGGTGTACGATAAAGTCTGTGGATAAGTAGAGAACCTGAGGTTGAGACTGAGATCGGTGACTGGAGACATTCAGTTTACACCAGGAAACTCGTGGAAAGCATAGTTCGCAATCTACAATAAAGATGGTTCCCAGTTTCGACGGCATTGCGACCCGTGGATGTGTGAGCTCGTACCAGAATTGTGGAAGATGACCAGTGGAAAGTGCAAGCCATCATGTTAGCGGTTGGTGGGTCATTTCTTGCTGGGTGTTCCGTCTTCTAATGATGATGGAGTGAGGGTGCAAGGGCTTGAAATATGCAGAGTTGATACGAGATGTTTGGTAATGCTTAAGATCTTTAAACATGACAACAGAGTAGTCGACAGAGAAGAATCAACATATTTGATTTCGAGTAAGACAAAGAAGTACGTCATATGAATGTTAAGTTTATATCTAGGGAAAAGCATTTCTTAAATCCTTAGGTACACATAAACGGTGCAAGCAAATGATACCTGCTGTTTCTTAGGGCGTGAATGACAGTGATGATTTAGTTCGTACTTGCACCTGTAATATACATACGTTACAAGTTATAAGATTAATGGTGGAGAACATGAAAGTTTCAAAATGGTCTGGTCATGAAATGTGAGTGAGTTTAGCGAGTGTATGCAGGTGTGTGGGATTGGTTGTAGTAACAGGTCTGGGAAGACGCGCCTGCTGCTGCGGTGGAGGTATAGTCAGCAGTTTGTGTGTGTGCAGTTACCTTCCTCTTCGTCCTGTACGCTCTTGGCTCCCCATCTCGTGCGTGTGTGTGTATGTGTGTGTTTGTGTGTGTGTGTTTATGCGTGTGTGTTTATGCGTGTATGCATACGGGTGGGAAAATGATACTCGTTGGGCCCGCTTCATACCTCTGTCTCAGCGTCATTCAGATCTTGAATATTACAGTGGTATTCGCATTTACTTGCTGTTTGCTTCACCTGCTTCCTGAGTCCACAGCTCAGTTGATGAAGAAATGCTTTCCCATATTTCCCCATGCTCTTACCCTTTTGTTATACTCCTTTTATTTAATGTTGAAGAACAGTTCTGTGTGTGTGTGTGTGTGTGTGTGTGTGTGTGTGTATTCTGGCTGCTGTCCAAATCAGTAAGCAAAGTTCTCGTAAAAATGGGGTGTCGCTGTTGTCTTCCTCGGCAGAACATGTCGAGTACTTTAGGTGAGGAATTATTAAGTCCCGTCATTACCTTTCGTGCAGGAGATTACTTATTGTTAGATTATGTATATTAATTATCAGACATCAAAGTGAGGTTGGAAGTAATCATTGGCTGAGCAAATTGTTTTCAGTTAGTGTTGTGAGAGTAGGTTGAAATACATGTACTGTTCCTGACTCTCTTGTGGTGTGTAGTAACAATATGGATCTGATCCGAGGGTATTGGTCAGGCGAGGCAGCAGGGTTGGGTGGTATAGGTCCAGCAGTACTGTGCTGGTGATCCTGGTCGTGAATAATGGCCTCCACACGGCCTCCCCGGCCATCATCACTACCCGCCTCCTCCTCCTACTCCCGCCGCCAGCAGGTTCATTTCTTCGGCTGAGCGGTACCTGTATTCGGTTGGCAATTATCATTTATCATTTTATTCCGACAAGTTATGCCTCAGTTTGTTTATTCACTTTCATCAATAAGATTAGTGGTATGGTTCACACATGCTGTGTTAGCACAACCGACTTGTATTAATATAATTCACTGTTCTGATGTATTTGATACTGTTCACAAAGGCTTCTCGTCGGCACTGGAGACTGTGTGTGTCTAGGGGGAGGGAGCAGGAGGGAGTTCTCACTGTGCAAACCGTAGCAGCCAAGTCATGGTGGCCAATCCAAGTTGAATAGAAGGTCCTAACCGCTCTGTAATTATACTATGCATAACTTCCTGGGCGGTGGGTACCTGGGCGTGAGGACAGCACGCTGGGAGGTGGTACAGGATTGGAATTCGTTGGGCACGCAGACCGTAGGTGAATGGGTGTCACTGTTTACGTGGACGATGTTGGTTTAGGACCGTTGGAGGGAGGGCTTGGCTCGTGGAGGCTAGCGTGGAATGATCTGCTTAGTGATCCGTATGGCATAATGGCTTGGTTCGTTGGTGGTAAGCATTCAGTAAGGTGTTGTGGCTGTGGAACTATAGTATGTTGTTTGGTAAGTTAGTTGGATGAATCGTCAACTTTGTTATACTAATCGTTACTGAGCTTAGTGTTCTAATGTAAAGATATAGTAATATTATCCAGAACTCCAGGCCTGTTGCATACTAGATACTTTCGTGCTCATTTTCTGTATAGTGGTAAGATTAACATTATGTGTTGGTGATTCAGAAACACGTTGTTGGTTTAGAACTTTCACTGGCCACTCTTCAGCAGCAGCAGCTGGTTGGGTCACCATAACGAAGCGCGAAAAATATTTTCACTTGTATCAGTTTCATGTACTGTTACAAATACGCCTAAATGTTCCTTACTGTGACTGACGTAGATGCTTTATTCACAGAGTTATTAGCCCTTGTAAGTCTCTACAGTTTACCTAAATGCCGTGGGAGAAAATGGTGCGAGGATCCATAACCCGAAGCGTTAGCGTTGCACCTGGACGTTGTTGGAACATCATGATGGATCATCTGGTGGAAAATATCAAGAACACACTTGGCCAGTGTTTACAAAGTGCACCTGTTCAGCCAGGCTGCAGCGGAAATGTTCTCGGTTTTATCTCCACAGTCCGACCTCTTCCTTTTTTTTCCCTCACTTAACCACACATTGAAAATAAAGAAAAAAAAATAAGATGCCTGCGGCCGTAGGTCTGAAACAGCTTGATTAATTGGAGGATCAGGAGGGTGGCTTGCTTCCCGACAAGTGTATGGAGCTACGTGGTGACGAGCCACCACAGATGTAATGTGTTCATTCGTAGCGGTGTGGAGGGTAAGGAACCATCGTCTTTGTCTTCTGGGAAGTTCGCAGACACGGAGAAACTTGGGTGTTGAGGCAGAAGATAACGATCATAGCAGGGAGGGAGGAGTGAATTATGACGATGGAGAAATGTGTCGAAAATGAGCGAGTATTATGGTTACAACAAGATCTTACGGAGAAAGAGAGGAAGATAGCAAGATTTTACGGAGAAAGAAAGGAAGATGGCAAGATTTTACGGAGAAAGAAAGGAAGATAACAACGAATATATTATCTGAAAATAGGAAAATGAAAGTCCTTGAAAATGGGATTTGTGTGCCAGACAACTGAGCAGAGTGGGACCACAAGAGCAAAGACAATAAATCTGGCGCTCGTGAGAATGACCTGAACAAAAGGTGTTGA
>JAUUDZ010038253.1:0-21514 GCA_032361705.1 Panulirus versicolor
CTAACAAAATCCATTTACCCAAAGCATAGCATACATACCCTTTGTAGTCTAAGTAGTGCACTTAAAATACCTGCTTTATGTAGAATGCACTTAATATGATTGCTATAGGTACAAAGCACCTACAATGAGTGTTTCAAGAAGAAATTACTCAACCTGTGAGCTCTAGATAAAATACACCTAACATGTGGTCAAAGTGGAATACAACTACCCTGTGTATTCCACAAAAATTATATCTAGCCTGGACATGGAAATACAAAGAAATATCAAAAAAATTAGTGGTAAAAAAAATCACAATTGGCATAACCTATCAATCCCCTCCCCACTCCATAAAACAAATCTAGTTATCATACCTGGATGGTGGTCAACTGTTCAACAACACTATAGTCCACAAGAGCCTTGATTCTTTCTTGGAAGCTCTCAAGTTTCTGTTGTGCAGAAGACAATTTCACCTTGGTCTCCTTCTGCTCCAAAAAAGGATGGGGAAGACAGATTAGTTTCATATTACTTTGAGACACACTTTTTATTGCTGGAACTCGAAAACACTTAGGTAACAGGAAAATCAATGAGAATATAAGCAGACTGAATGAGAAGTTGTCAAGATAACAGTTTCTGGATGATACATGATTAATAGAAGGAACAATTATGAATACAAAAAAATAACAAACAATACACACAAATCTTTCTATTCCATTAAGCAACTTTTCCAGTCCTGATAAGAAACTCATGCTTCACTCAAGTGTTAGTGATGTACTAACACTGCACCCAGTTATGAGACTTAAAACTTCTGTTTATCAAGTTTATAAGATAAATTTGGGGAAAAACACATATCTTGCATCTTTAAGATGTTAAAAAAAAAAGAGAAAAAAAAAGCAAGAAATCTTAGAGCAATCTAACAACCAAATGATTTACGATACCTCTAGCATAAGTGTACTGATAAATATTTATATGCAAAATATAAAGAACAATCATAATCAAATTTCTGTTACACTATAAAACTGAATCCCATCACCTGAATCAACTTTACACAAAATGCTCCAGACTCCATGCTCTAAATCACTTATAATTCTATCTGTAGTAATTCAGACAGTTAATACAATGTTGTCCACATTTATAGTGGGACCACTATCTATGACAATTTATAGAGTGAGAGTGAGGTGCATCCTTGAAAGCATGAAACAAATTAACAAAAAAAATCAAGTAATTTCAAACAAAATATACTTAGTTTTGTGTACACTATAGGAACATAACATGCATATACTGCTTGACTATAAAGTCAATACCTGCTACCACAAACAAGCTACAAAGTCAACATATGTACAAGTAATGCTGGGTGTTAAATTCAAAGTTCATGTCATTTATCCTGAAATCCCCTTCTCTAAATGAACAGGTATAATACTACCACCTTTTAATGAAAGAAATTCAGATAACATAGATGCAAGTCACATAAAGTTCTCCAAAAGTTGAAAGTAAACAGGGTTTTCAGGATAATTCAAAAAGTATAAAGGACTTAATACAATGGGCATAGGGATACCAAGTCCTGATATGCAAGCAAGAGAGGAGGGAACTATAAACTAAGGCTGCAGACAAAGGAACTACATAATTCTCAAATTCTGATGCATGACTAGAGGAATCTCGAAAATGTAGCAGGCCATATACTATTTATCTATCATAATCTCAAATTCAAACTTCCTTGAAAAAAAAAAATCACAAAAAGACCCAATTTCCCGATGTTTTACCTAAAGAGGGATATCAAGATCAAACTCTAAAAAGGGAAAGGGACATTAAACACACACACGCGCGTGCAGTGCTGAAGGCATCACACCTGGTACTCTTTGTGCTGGGCGCATGTTGTACTGGCTTGACAAGGGGCCTGCAGGGGAGCTGCCTTCTTGCTGAACTCAGTCATGATGGTCACACTATCAGAATCTGTTGTCTGTGTCCAGGTCAAGCTATCAGTCTGTTGAGTCTGAGTCATGTTAGTGCTTAGGGAACTAGTAGCAGTTACTTGGTCTGGGATGTTTGGGGTTAAAGAAAGATATGTGCTCTCATCAGTCCAGTTTGCTAAACCATGGGGAAGGTTAGCCTTCGTGATTTCAGTCTGATACGTTCTTGTCAGGCGACCACCTTTATCATCAGAAGCTGGTGGAGGCCCACAAGACGAACCAGAGGCATCATCATCATCATCATCCTCTCCTGTCTCCAAAAGTTCACTCACCAGATCTGCATTTGCTTTCTTGAGCCTGGCTAGCATTTCAAAGTAGTTCTTCTCTGCATCACAGTACTCCCATTGGTTACACAGGAAGGAGTCGTTGGAGGCATTCTTCTGTAGGACTTCTTCACGATCCATCTGATGCAGAATCTCATCCACCTCTTGCTCTGCTTCAGATACACGAGAACGATGACGTTTTTGATGTTTCTCTTCGACATTTCTATATATTTTTTCAAGTTTTTGAGGCACTTGCTGTTTCTTCTGCACATTTTCTTCTGCCTCTTTTTCTTCTGTATTTTGTTTCTCTATTGTAGAACATGGTTCTGATTCAACTGTTTCAGACTCTTTTACAGTTTTTACTTCTGGTAACTCTATCCTTGGTACATAAGGCACAATATCTTTCACAAAGTCTTCAGGCTCCTCTGAACATGAAGAACGTAATCGGCGGCGACGCTCTTGCTTTGACACAAATTCAGTGAAGCCTTCTTCATCTGTAGTCAAAGGTACCTGTGACTTGGGAGGTTCTTCATCAACCACAACTTTAACTGTTTTGGTTTGGTAAAGGATGAAGGATTTGTCATCCCTTGGTATTTCTTCCTCTGGTTCTATGACTACTGGTTTCCCATGGGCTACAACATTAGCCCATGAGGTGCTCTTCACATGTGCCAGATATTCTTGATATTTAGTCTCCGCCATCTGGATTGCAGATATATCATAGCTCAAAGCTGCTGAAGTTTCAGGAATTATGGGAGCTGATGATTCTGTCTTTTCAGTCTGAATATCAATGGCTATCTCAGGTGATACAACAAACTCATCCTTTGGAGGATGGATCTGGTATGACTTTGCCAAACATTCCTCATATTCAGTCTCAGCTATTTTGATAGCAGGCATATCGTAGCCCATTACTGGCAAAATTTCTGCAATACTGGGAGATGATGATTCCTTCTCACTGTAAGGAATCTCTGATGGTACAGCAAATTCACTCACTGGAGGTTGGACCTTGTCTGAGTGAGCTAAATATTCTTGATATTCAGTTTCTGCCATCTGGATTGTAGGCAAATCATAGTTGAATACTACTGAAGATTCTGGAATCATGTATGTTGGGGATTCTGTTTCCTCTTGAGACTGACCATTAACTGCCATCTCTGGTAATTTGGCAAATTCATCCTTTGAAGGTTGAACCTTGTCTGTTCTTGCCAAATATTCCTGGTACTGTGTTTCAGCCAGCTGTATTGCTGAAATATCATACCTTTCTGATTCACTATGAACATCATTCTCAGTTATCAATGGTACTCCCATAAGATTTACTTTACTAATGGAGTCCTGCTGCAAAGTGCTCTCACCCAATACAAACATCTGTTGTTCCGAATATTTGGATAATTCTGCTTCTTTAATTTCTTCTGCCAGCTCTTGCCCCTTGGAATGGTGATAACACTGTGCCTGATATCTATAATAGCTGGATTCAGCCTCACTTATTGCTGCCATATCATAGGAGGAGGAAGAAGTTAGCTCAGGAATAGAATTAATAGTAACAGCAGGAAGGGATTTTGGATGGGATTCAAACAGGGTGCCAGGTGTTGTTGAAAGTGTAGGAAGAATGAACTCTTCTTGTATCAGACTAGTTACACCAGCTCCTTGGCCTGGAATCTCTGGTTCCAGTACAGCAGCAGCCACTAAATGGCTTGAAATTTCTACATCAGTGACTGTGTCAGAGACCTTTGTTTGGCTTGTAGTTTCATGTCCAGTAATAGTATCAGAAACCTTAGACTGGCTTGGAATGTTGAACTTTGTGATACTATCAGAAGATTTTGTCTGGACTGGAACATCTTGTATAAGACTGGCATCAGGAAGCTTTGTGTGACCTGACACCTCTAGCTCAGGAGCCACTTCAGGAGCCTTTGGCTTAAATAATGTGTTAAGAACCTTATCTTGCCTTAGAATGTCTGGCCCAAAGGTGGTGTCAGGATCCTTCGCTAACATTTCAAAATACTTGCGCTCACTGTCTTCAGCTTGCCACTTGTCATGCCAGAAGGTATCATGGATGGCATATACTTGTAACACCTCTTCACGACCCATCTGGCGAAGGATTTCATCCACCTCTCTTTCAGCCTTTGATACATGACGCTGACTTTTTCGGTGGCTATTCATGCGTCTTCTACACCTCACTGGTATTTCAACTGTTTCAACCATACTTTCTTCTTCTAATGATTCTACTTCAGAATGAACCTTTGTTAATTCTTGCTCTTCTGCCTGTTCTTTCTCTTCTACAACTTCTACCTCTGGTAATTCTATTTTTGGTACATAAGGCACAATATCTCTCACATCTTCAGGCTCTTCAGAACATGATGAACGTAATCGACGGCGACGTTCTTGCTTTGACACAAATTCAGTGAAACCTTCTTCATCCACAGAGAAAGGAACCTGTGGCTTAGGAGGTTCTTCATCAGTAACCACTACTTTAACTGTCTTGGTTTGATACAGGATAAAGGACTTATCATCCTTGGGTGCTTCTTCCTCTTGTTCCTGAACTACTGGCTTACCATGGGCCACAATATTTGCCCATGAAGCATTATCATTGGTCTGTGCAAGATATTCTTGATATCTAGTCTCTGCCATGCGAATAGCAGGCATGTCATAATGCATAATTGTTGAAATTTCAGGATCTATAGGTGCTGAAGATTCTATTTCCTCCTGAGCTTGAGTATTTACCACAGTCTCCGGTGATATATCAGATTCATCCTCTGAGAGATGATCCTGGTCTGAGTGAGCCAAATATTCTTGATATTGAGTCTCAGCCATCTGGATTGCAGGCATGTCATAGCTCACTGCTGTCAAAGTTTCAGTAAATATGGCTGCTGTGGAGTCTGTTTTATCTTCAGTTTGAGCACCTGTTACCACCTCTGTTGACATGACACTCTTATCCTTTGGCAGCTGAGCCTGAGCTGACCAAGTCAAATATTCTTGATACTTAGTCTCTGCCATCTGCATTACAGGCATGTCATTGCTCATTACTGATGATTCACAAGTCATGAATACTGAGGAATAGGGAGCATCCTCCAATGTATCTTCTTCAACATGCATGTTCTCTTCTAATGTGTTCTTATTTCCTTGCTCTACCTGAGCTAAATGCTCATGATACTGTGCCTCAGCCTCTTGAATTGCCACCATATCATAATGTTTCTTTTCATTTTGAAGTGCTTCTTTGGTTGTTTTTGTTAACTGCTGTGAATCCACTTCCAGAAGACCTGCTCCATTATCCTCACTCTCAACTGCGCTTCCAGACTGCACCGAGTATTCTTGGTAATGTGTCTCTGCCTGCTGAATTAAGGACACATTATAGCCCTCTGCTAGTTGTTGTGCCTCAGTTCCTGACAAAGTTTGTTGTGATTTTACTTGAATTGTTCTTTCCTTATCTAATGAAAGTTTGTCTTCAAGTATCTTATCCTTGTCGATCAGGCTTTCCTCAACTATACAACTCTTGTCCACCAAACTCTTTACTTCAACCACAGGACTTTTACCCAACACAGTTTTATCAGGTTTCATGGTCTGATATTCGATAACCCCTGTCTCAGTAGTAATAGGCACTTGTGAAATAAATGGTTGTACAGACTTACCCTGAGTTTCTTTTTCATAAAGAGATCTCTTTTGTAGCTGTGAAAGGTATTCATAATACAGAGTTTCAGATTCCAGAATGGCCTTCATGTCATATCTTGTGGAATCAAGATCAGCTGGTACTTTCTGTACAGGAATAACTCCTGTAGCTTGAGATAATGAATCAATTACTCCTGCATCATCTTCTGCAAGCATATATGCAGGCTGTGTTGATGCTGGTGTGACTTCCACTGTTTCAGGTTCTGCTTCTGTTAATACAGGGGTAAATTTAACTGCCTGAGGCACTGGCTTTTTCTTTTCCTGAATTACTTCTCTTAACTCTGGTTGGTTAGTAACCATTTCTTTTATTGGAGGAGGTGACTCTTCTATTTCACCTTGCTGAATGTCAACCTTTAAGTCAACAAGAGGAAGGGGCTCTTCTTCTGGTCTTCTTTCTTTTTTGGATTTATCAACAAGGTACTTCTGATAGTATGTTTCAGCATCACGAATACCAAACACATCATACCACAATTCTGACCCCAGATAAAAAGCAGCAAAGAGCTTGTGTTCATATTCAATTACATCTTTAGGTTTTGGAGGGGTTTCACCTCTTTCAATTGCTGCTGCTATCTTATCTATCTCCTGCTCTGATTCTGACACTTTATATGATCTTTTTGACTTTGATCTTTGCCTAGACTTACTTCTCTTTGGTTTTATAACTTCAATGAAATCAAATTCATCTTCACTTTTTATCTCCTCAACATCTGCACTCATTGCTTCTTTTACATCCTCTTTTGTAATCTTCATGCTCTCTTTTTTCCTAACTTCTTCCACTACAGCATTAACCACTTCCTCAATTTCATCAGTAATTCCAGATGTGCTATGAGTTTTTCTCCTGTATCTTTCCCTCTTAGATACAAACTCAGTGAATCCTTCTTCATCTATTCCAACACCAGGATTAATATTTTTTGAGTTTTCTTCCTTATGTACAACAGCAGGGTTTTGATAAACATAGGGTTTTTTAGGTTCTTCTGCTGGTTCCTCTACAACAACTGCTGGAGCATGAATGAGAATACTAGCATATGACTTTGACTCCATTGACCCCGTGGATTCAGAATGTTCTGAGGTCTCAGCAATGCTAACTCCAGAGTCATATTCTGTTTGGGGTTCATGCCAACTGCCTTCTACAAGCCCCATATTCATGGGAACACTGCCCTCATGCTCTTCCTGAGGAACCTCCTCTGATTCTATTAATTCATCTTCAACATTTGTCGTAATAAGCAAACTGTCTTCCTCAACGGTGTATGTTTCCTGATCTTGAGAAAGCACTGATTCCCTTGTTATAACTTTAGGAGGACATTCCTCTTCATCTTCATCATCAAGAGTAAATCCACCTTCTTTGATTATGTCCATCCAATCATCAATGTGCTCAGGTAAGGGAAGAGCAAACTCAGGCTTTGGCTCAAGTGGTTGCTGTTCTGGTGTAGTTCCTTCAACATTATCTAACTCAGATGTCATAGCCTCTTGAAGAGCCTCTTCCATATTTGGTACAACCTTTTGTAATCCTAATGGTTCTTCTTTACCAGATGTTTCCTGAGGTTTTGCCACCTCCTCCTCCATTACAAGGCATTCTAAATCAAAGTCCTTTGGAACAGCTTCTGCATCAGGTAGAACTTCAGCTTTTGGCACCATCACTCCTTCATGAGACTCTTCCTCCTCAACTGTTAATTCTTCTTTTGGCTGGGAAACCATTTCAAAGTCTTTAGAACTAGCTGCCTGATCCTGTGGTTCCTGACTTTCTGAAGCAATTGCCTCTCTTGGAGAGTCCTGATGAATATTCTCTTTCAGCACAACAATGTCCTCTTGTGGCTTTCTCTGAATTCCAGCTTCTTCCATAACTATGTCTTCATGTGCAGGTTCTTTCAACAAAGGTCCCTCTTGGGGTTCTTGTGTGATATCAAATTTTGGAGCTAAAATTTCCGCTTGCTCTTGTATTTGGAATTCACTTCTGGGATGTGGTTGGACATGAACATCTTTTTCCTGAGGTTCCTGGAGGCCTGTTTTCTTTGGTGCCACTGCTTCTTCCTGGGATTCTTTGTTTTCAGCATCTTTTGGTATATCGCCATCCTCCATATTCTTATCTCTGCTTTCGTATTCTTTATCCTCTTCACCTTTTTTGCCCTTTCCTTTCTTGGGCCTCTTTTTCTTATTCTTGTAATATTCTTCCCCAGGTAATAACGGAAAAGTGCTACTTTCAGAAGCTCCCATAGAATCTCCTTTCATATAACATGACTGTCTACCATGTGCTGTACCTAAAGCACCATCAGCTGTCTCTCTATCATGGCCTACACCATAAGTAGTGGTAGAGGTACTTTCAAGGGGAGCACTTTTGGTCTTAAACAGCTGTTTGCGCTCTTCCAGTGGAATCTTAATTTTTTCCTCTGTGCTGGAAGCTCGCATTATTGGCCTCTGTCGCATCCACTGTGGAGTCAAAATGATTTCATCAGGGTCATCAATAACTGCATGAGGACTGGTAGGTCGAGGGTTCACTGGATTAACTGACAACAATGATGTCATAGAGCCTTCAGAATCTGAGGGAGGCAATGTAGGCTTGAGGACCTTTGGTTCATAGGGTTTTTCAAACCTTGTAAATTGTTTTTCAGTTTCAGCTTCTTTTTCTATATGAAACTGTACAACAGCAATATCTGATTCTGTGGTTTGATTTTTAAACTCAGGTACAACATCACTCTTTTCCTTCACTGGAGATTCTCTTTCTTGTTCCTCAACAGATGTCTCCATTACCACTTTTGCAAAATCAGTCTCAAAGCTAGTCACCTCAACTGCCCCTTTTTTGTCCACCTTGGAGGGTTTTTCCTTTTCCTTTTTTGATGTATCTTTTAAGGGTTTTTCAGCATCATCATCCTCTTCTTTTGCCTTAGACCTTTTCTTCTTCTTCTTTTTCTCAGATTTCTCAGGATGTTTTGGATTAGTAACTGGCTCATTATGGGTCTTCATTTTCCTGACCTCCTGAGCTTTAGGTTCATCTATCTTCATTTTGTTTGTCTGTTCTTGTGGGTTTTTGGTAATTTTCTCCTCACCCACATTTTTAAGCTGCTTTGAAGACTGAGGTGCACTTACCTCCCCTTTAACCTTAGAAGAAGCTCCAGTACATGTATGCTTAGAGTACATTTGTTCTTGCGTTTCCTTTGACAGAACTTCCTCAATTCTATCAGAGTTTTTCTCTGGCTTGCCAAAGGGATTTCCCACTTTTTCAGGTGGCTCTGTTACCTCCATCTGATCCAGGTTCTCTTGTTTAACATTAATGCCATGAACCAAGTGTTCTCTGACAACAGGTACATTTGGTTTGGAACTGATCAGAGATTCACATTCTGCCTTGGTCTTAACCACTGAAACTGGTGTACATTCCTCTACTAATTTAGAGGGCTTTTCTTCGTCAGACTCTGAATCAAAAGTAAAGCCTCCACTCTCAATTATTTCCATGAAATCATTTGCATGATCTGGAATAGGAAGGCTAAAGACAGGATGCTTCACTTGAGAAGTACCAACAGAGTCAACCATTTCAGTTGAAATGTAATTTGTGGTTGAGGGAAGACTGGTGTCAACCCCAGGGTCTTTAACAGAATCTTCATCAATGGGTTTCTCATCTTCATCATCAAGTGTGAATCCACCTTCCTCTATCATTTCCATCCAAATATTTGCATGATCAGGTATTGGGAGTGCGAATGGTTTTTGAACCTCAGGTTTCTTGGATGATTCCAGCTCTTGCACTGGTTGTTCTACTATATCTTTTCCCTCTTTAGTACAGGTATAATCATCATCAGTTGCAATTCTTAATCTTGTTTCTTTCCCTGGATATTCTTTCTTTCCACTGTCTTTACCAAACCCAGTGAAATTATTGACAGTACCGTTCCCAGAGGTTTCAGATATGGTTACAATCCCTTCGTCCTCATCACCCAACGAGTATCTGCCATCTTCAATCATCTTCATCCAGTCACTTGCATGATCAGGGAGAGGGAGGTTGGAATATGGTTCTTCTTGTGGTTTCTGTATCAAGTAAGGTTTCAGGTTTTGTGTTGGCTCCACAGGTTCTTCAGCTGGTAGTGGGAAATGAATATCAAAAGCCACCTGAGGAGTGGTTGGTGCTTTGACAGCTTCTTCACCAACACCTTCATCCTTATGAGAGAAACCTCTTTCCTGAGGCATATCCAACTGATCACTAGCAGAAGGAGCCATAACCAGCCCAAATACTGATTTAGAATTTAGCAACTCATCAGCAAAATGAGGCTCAGTTCCTTTAACCAAATACTGAACATTATCAGGTACATGTGTGAGAGGGGTCTTGGCACAGATAATATCAGAAGTCGCTGCAGAAGACACATTCCCTTCTGTTTTTTCCCCAAGTGGTAACATTATATCATCAGTGGAATATCTGGACAATTGCTGCTGGACTACTGAGGCAACAGGTACATCACTTACTGAAGGAGATGTAGAACTTACAGGTACATCTTCATCATCAAGTGTACAGCCCCCTCCCTCAATTAATTCTATCCTGTCATTACAATGGTCAGGTAATGGCAGAGCAAAAATAGGTTTTGCCTCTATTACATCCTCATATGTTGTGTTACAAATGTTTGTCTTGTCTGTATATGGAGTGGTCTTTCTTTCCATTATCTCAACTGATTCGTGAATCTCTGGCTCAGTTTCAACAAGTTTGCCTTCAGTCATCACAATCCTTTTCAAAACTTTCTCATCAACTTTCCTTACAGACTCAGCATCACTCTTAATAGATTCAAGATTTGGTTCTGCCAATACCACTTCACTTGCCACTTCAGGTTGATTTTTCTTTGAATTCACATCTATCCCTACATCCTCTGGTACCTCTATCACTTCCTCAGTCTCCACTGGTTTACCATCAACCATAATGATCTTTTTAATTACTCTCCTGATGATTTTGTGAGTAGTAGTAACCTCAGGTTCTGTAACTGTCTCAGTAATCACAGAGTCAGCTGGCATACTTTGCATCATCTCTTCAGTAACATCTGGTTCTTCTACTACTTCCTCAGTCTCCACTGGTTTACCATCAACCATAATTATCTTCTTAATTACTCTCCTTCTAATGATTCTATGAGTAGTAGTAACCTCAGGTTCTGTAACAGTCTCAGTTATCAAAGAGTCAGTTGGCATACGTTGCAACATCTGAGTGATATCTTCTGGTTCCTCTATTACTTCCTCAGTCTCCACTGGCTTACCGTCAACCATAATTATCTTCTTAATTATTTTCCTTCTTATGATTCTATGGGTAGTAGTTACCTTGGGTTCTGTTACTATCTCAGTATTCACTAAGTTTGCTGGCAAATCCTGTAACATTGCTTCAGTAACTTCTTCTGGTTCCTCTACCACTTCTTCTGTCTCCACTGGTTTACCATCAACCATAATAATCTTCTTTATTATTTTCCTTCTGATAATTCTGTGGATAGTTGTCACCTCAGGTTCTGTAACTGTCTCAGTAATCACAGAATTGGCTGGCAGGTTTTGCAGCATCTCTTCAGTGACATTTTCTGGTTCCTCTACCACTTCCTCAGTCTCTACTGGTTTACCATCAACTATAATAATCTTCTTGATTATTTTCCTTCTGATGATTCTGTGGACTGTAGCCACTTCTGGCTCTGTAACTGTCTCAGTAATCACAGAGTTAGCTGGTAGGTTTTGCAGCATCTCATCTGTGACCTCTTCTGGTTCCTCAACCATTTCCTCAGTCTCTACAGGTTTACCATCAACCATCATATTGATTTTTATAATTCTCTTACGCATAACTCTGTGTTTCCTATCAATAGATGTCTGAGAGT
Source organism: Panulirus versicolor (assembly GCA_032361705.1). NCBI lineage: Eukaryota > Metazoa > Arthropoda > Malacostraca > Decapoda > Palinuridae > Panulirus > Panulirus versicolor. The sequence continues at coordinate 11,668 of JAUUDZ010038253.1, forward strand.
CAACAGCAGATTTTCTTGTAACTGTTTCTGAATCAGCTTTGGGGCATGTTACAATTTCCTCTGTGTCCATTCTTTGTTTGTCTTTGTCACTTGTTTGCTTCTGAGATTCTACAGCAGACTCTACTTTCAATGAATCTGCTGTACTTTGATTCTGAAATTCTTCATGAATGGCATTCACTGGTTCCTCTGCTTCTTCAGTTATAATGGGTTTGCCATCAATCATTGTAACTTTTACTTTTCTATGACGAATGATCATACAGTTTGTTGATGCATCTGGTTCTGTGAATGATTCATCAATCACAGAATCCTCTGTCAAATTCTTCAGCATTTCCTCTGTGATTTCCTCAGGCTCCTCTATCATTTCTTCTTTTTTAACAGGTTTACCATCAACCATAACTACCTTCCTGATTATTCTCCTTCTAATCATTTTACGACTTGTGACCTCAGGTTCAGTAACTGTTTCACTTATCATAGTGCTAGCTGGCTGGTCTTCAAGCATTTCCTCTCTAACATTTTCTGTTTCCTGTACCACTTCTTCACTACCTAATGGTTTACCATCAACAGTATCATTCTTTTTAATTACTGTTCCCCTAATGGCCTTGTCAGATGGTTCTTCTTCACATTCCATGGAGTTTGTTGGAAGACCTGGAAGCATTTCCACAGCGACATCCTCTGGCTCTTCTATTACCTCCTCCGTCTCCACTGGTTTACCATCAACCATGGTAAACTTCTTAACTATTCTCTTTATGATTCTGCGTGTTGTAATTACCTCTGGTTTTGTGACGGTCTCAGTAAGCACAGATTCAGTTGGCAGATCTTGTGACATTTCCTCAGTAATTTCTTCTGGTTCCTCTACCACTTCCTCAGTCTCTACTGGTTTACCATCAACCATAATAATCTTCTTGATCATTTTCCTTCTGATGATTCTGTGGGTAGTAATTACTTCAGGTTCTGAGATTATCTCAGTAGTCACAGATTCAGCAGGCAAACCTTGCAGTATTTCCTCAGAGACTTCTGGTTCCTCTACCACCTCCTCTGTTTCCACTGGTTTACCATCAATCATAACTATTTTCTTTATTATTTTCCGTCTGATGATTTTGTGGATTGTAGTCACCTCAGGTTCTGCTACTGTCTCAGTAATCACAGATTCAGCTGGCATACCTTGCAGCATTTCCTCAGTAACATCTTCCGGTTCCTCTACTACTTCCTCAGTTTCCACTGGTTTGCCATCAACAATGATAGTCTTCTTGATTATTTTCCTTCTTATAATCCTACGAACAATGACTGAGGAGCTCTTAGTTTCAGCTGCAACATTTCTTGTAATATCTTGTGAAAGATCATGATGTGTATTTTCTGTATTGACAAAGCTCTGAACATTTGGCGCCTTGGTTACCTCCTGCATTTCTACAGACTTACCATCAACAAGTACATCCTCCTCTATTGACTCTGTCCTCACACCTTTAGTCTTGGACTTCTTTGTTTCATTTATTCTCTCTTTAAACGTTTTGGATCTGCTCTCTACATCATCACCTGACTGGTGAGCTTCTCCATCTACAGAACACGATTCCTTTCCTATATTTTCTCTCTCATCCTTAACATGTTCTGGCTGGAGAAGGCCAAATGCTGATTCTTCTGTTGATCCATGTTTGGTGGATAAAGCTTTTATGTCTTCCATTCTGGGAATTTCCTCATCGACTAGCAGTGTGAATGCTTCTAATCCAGCTTTCCCTTTGATAGTAAAGCCTCCTTCTTCAGCTTCCTGCCAGTTATTTGCATAATCTTTAACAGGATGTCCAAGTTCAGTCTTTTTATCAGGAGGGCTTTCTTGAGAAACAGGGGCATCATAATGCAAAGACTCAGCAGAAATCAATGACATTTCCTTACAAATGCCATGCATGTCCTCACTTTGAAGAGCAGTTTCACCCTCAACCCCATGTTCCATGCAGATATTGTCTAATCTGGAGACTGACAAAGATACAGTTGACATATCTGACGGGGCAACCACTGCAACATCCTGAGGACTTTGTTCTGCTTGACTCTTCTTTCCTCCAGAGATGTCTTCATTCTTTCTAGCTCGAACACTATCTTGCATGAGCTTAGAACTCGAAATGGGGGTCTCTACTGGAGATACACTATTAGTATCTACAGAAGTTATGGGGCCTATAGTGGATAAGTCAGGTAGAGGATCATCTACAAGGTCAACAGATACACCATTAAGGGTTTTGTTAGAGGATGCTGCCACTTGCTCAGGTACTGATACAACTACAGGTTCCACAGTATGCTTAGAAATGGCAGGAGAGGTGGATGTCTTATGCTCCTCCATATGGATCTGCATATCTTCACCCACAGTCTCATCAGGCTGCACTTGTGTCTGCATTTCACTGTCATCGGAGTTGAAACTCACACTCTTAGTTTTCACAAATTCTGTTTTGCATTTAGGGACAGTGGTCTCCAATGGATGGCTTGCTTCTTTCTCCAGATCAACAAGTTTAGGTTTCTGGGGTTTCTTCTCTGACTTTTCTGCAGACTCTACTTTTGGCTGACCTACGACATCACTGGAAGTATGATCAACTGGCTTTGGTGTTGCAGAACGTTCTGCCTTCCTGGTCTTCTTAGAACCTCTTCTCTTTGGTTTATCATCTACAGGCATGAGCTTTGGAGTTGGAGGTGGCTGAATCTTTCCACTCTTTTCCATCTCTTCAATTTCTCTCAAGGCTTTTTCCACTTCATCTTCTTGATCCTTTGGATTAGATCTATTTCGCTTTTTCTTCTTCTTACGCTTCTCTTCATTATCATGGGCTTTTGGTTCTTCTGACAGAATGCTTTCTACAGCACTGTTCATGGTGGGAATGTCAATTTTTCTTATAATTTCCTCTTGATCTTTTTGTTCCTTTTCTTGTGACTTTTGTGGAAGGTTTGTGTACTCTTGTTCCTGAGACCTCTGCAAAAGATTTACATCTTTTTCTTGAGGCTTTTGTGAATAATTTACATTAACACTTTCTGTTACTAAATCTTCTTTCTTTTGAGTGGCTTGAGCTGAATGAATCTTGATGTCTTGGAATGATGCTGAGGTAACTGCAGTATGATCTTCCTTAGAACGTCTCATTTTGATATGCTTCTCCTCTCTCTTGATTGGTTCTTTCTTTATGTTTTCAATCTTAATCTCTTCTCTTTCTTTTGGAGCCTCATTAGCATCTAAAATGCTGTCTCCTCTCCTCCTTCTGGCACTCTTAGACCGCGATCGTCTATCTGACTCTTCCCTGAAGAGAAGGCCAGGAATATATGTTTCCATTCGCTGCAAATCTTCCTCTTTCTTTGGCCCTTCTGATTCTTTCACCAAAGTAACTTCGATCTTTGGCTCATAGGATCTCTTTTTCCCTCTTGATCTATCATGCTCATATGTAGCTGCTTGAGTCACAGTGGTCTGCTGTTCAATGTTAGGTTTGCTGGGAGCCTCTACATATTCTACTTTATGTTCTGTATGAACGACTTTCTCAGGCTGAGTTGGCCCCTTGACATATGACATAACTGACCTGAGTGCACCATAAGTGTGTGTAACAACAGCTGAAGGGGCATTCTTGAGACCAATTGCTAGAATCTGAGCATAGGATAATTTAGATTTATTTAATGGCTCTGTCATTACTGGGACCTGAGCTGCTTCATTGAGATATTGCTGTTTAGGTTCGAGAACTATCTGTGCCTCAATTTTTTCTTCAGCTGGAGATGGTTCAAATACCATGGAGGGGACATCAGCTACTTCAGCAGTTTCCATTTCTTCTTCTTCCTCCTGGTACTGCTCTGGTGTCTCTGGAGGGGTCATCATGGGTGGAGTTACAGTTGGTTGGGTTGTAATCAAACTTATCACGGGGGTTTCTTCAGTTGTGGGCTGGTCTACAGCAACGCTTGAGAACTCATTACTGGCTTCGCTGGTCTGTTGGTAGTCATCAACTTGCCCATATGACTGCACACTAAAACCTTCAGGAATATAACCTGTAGTGACTGGGAACTGGGTCATTCCCTGGTAGAAGTTCATAGTATTGATGTTACTGTTCATAACAATACCTTGCACTGAATTTTCTGTAGCTTGCACAGGACTCTGAATGGTTTGCATATCCACAGGGTACCCATGTTGGAAAATAGGTGCACTAACAGGTTGCTGGTAGCTTGGGTCAGGGGTCTCTGATATTTCAACACTTTCAGGTAAGAATGTGGTCTGTTCAACGTACCCGGAGTATGGTGGAACAACAACACCAGGTTCTTCCTCTACTTGTTGAGGTACTGGTTGTGACTCTACTTCTTCACTTTCAGGTAATTCATCTTCTGGGACAGTATAATCTTGATTAGGAACTTCAACAAACTCTATACTTTCACAGACAGTAGTAGATGGTATGGTCACAGCAGAAGTTACAGTTTGTACAATGGATTCAATCATCTGACTAGGAACCTCTGTAACAGTGACTTCTTGTACTTCAGTTTGAGCTAGTATGTCTGATGTCACAACTGCTTCCTCTAAATCTTGTTCCCTTTCTTGCTTTGTTTTCATTTCAAGCTTCCCTTTGAGAATTTCTGCATATGTTAGCTTCCCATCCCACATTAAGGATGGCATAACCCTACAGGTTCTAACATCTTCAACAGATGCCTGAGGTTGTTCCTGTACTTCAACTTTACTAACTTTCTGCTGTTCTCGACGCTGTACTTGTGGACTTGATTTTGGACTCTCTGTTGGACTTGTCTTTGGAGTCACCATCGGTGTATCTTTTGGACTCTCTCGAGGACTTGTCCTGGGTTTAGTATAAGGAACATTTCTCGGACTACTTCTTCGACTATTTCTACGACTTGGAGCATCATAGTAGACTTCTTCCAGTGGTTCTGCTGGGTTTTGGTACTCAGGTTGCTGCTCCATTGGTTGTTTTTTACGGTAACGGCGATCTCGCTGCTGTACACGTCGAGTTGTTTTGGCATCTTGCTCAAAGCTCTGAGACTTCTGAGTTTTTGCAAACTGTTGTTGGCGGTTCCTACGATCACGGACTTGCTTCTCTTCTTTGAAAGCAGCTCCTGCTGCTTGACTAGTGACAACAGTAGGTTCTTCTTTGGTAGAAGTATCACTGGGTGCTTCCATAGTAATGCTATCTTCTCTTGCTGATTCAGCAATCAAAGTTGGTGTTGCAGGTAAAGATGACGACACTTGATTTATTACAGTATGAGTAGATACTGGCTGAGCAGATGAAACCTGAGGTATTGTAGCTTCTGGGGCATAAGTCTGGTAAAAGATACCAGGACTCTTGCGTCCTGCAGCAACATCTGCCCAGGTTAGTTGCAACCCAGTCTCCAGAGTGACAAGTGTGCTGCGTGCTTGCTGTTGACTGATGTTCCTCACAGTCACACCTGTCAGAGTCTTCACCTCGGAATCCAAGCTGTCAGCTTCACTCGCAGGCAGTTCCTGGGTGATCACCACTTGGACATCTTGGTTGGGCTCATCAAGAACCATCCTTGGTTGCAAGGCCGAGAACTGGGCCTCCTCCTCAGGGGGTGTATCAAACGAAGAGGTGAGAGTGCTCGTTTCGGTCGTGTCTAGCGTTAGCTCGGTCGGAATCACCGCACAGGGGTCAATCTGGTAGATTCGTTCGGTGAGCTCGACAATGTGTCGTTGATGAGATTCATACTGGCCTTGGAGCACCTGTTGTATGCAGTCCCGGCAAAGAAGAGTGGCATTGTGAGTGGATTGGAGACACACAAGCATTGCATAAAACAATGTTTACAAATGTGTTAAAAAGGATTGGATGAAAAGGGGCAAACTGTATGCTAGCTATGATAGAGCCAAACTGGCAAATGGAATGTATATTAAGGCTGCATTTCATTTCCCTGTTCCCTAACTGGAAGAGGGAAGCACCACAGAAAAGGATATAAAAGTTAGGGTGGTGGATGGTATGGAAGAGAGAGAGGCAGGCGTCCTACTAGGTGTCAAGTGGTGCAGTGTCAGGAGTACCCCGTTGGTTAAGGAGTTTGATACGCTCATTCCGCGCACTGATCTTGCACTGAATGGCTTTGATCCTCTCTCGGCAGGCCTGTGAGTGAATATTGAGTGCCAATACTTCAGAAACCTACATCCAGAGAGAGCTTTAGCTTTACATTACCTGTTATGTGAGGGGCGACTCTTATGTGCCAGGTTAACTAGACCCTTCACCTCATTAGTGTTTGATAGCTTGTTGAACTGATTCAATCAGGTGTGACAGTCATAATCAATAACTCAGCATAATATATCATGTGTAGAATAATTTATATAAACAAAAATGGTGGTTAAAATCCAAATCTACACTAAAAAAAAAAAGCTTGTTAATTAACAATTAGTACAGAGACATTATTTGAAAAGAGCCAGAGCATTATAAGTATTATCCACGCATGGAATGCAATGTTAAGCTTCAGGCACACCCTCAGTTGCTGGCTGTGTTGCACTCAATCCTGCCCTATGCATGTATCATGTCACAGAATGTACTTAATGTTATGCATGATGCCATGAGTCTTATTGCATGATATATCAAATATTATGCATGATGCATTATGTCGTTACATGATGTACTTACTGTAATGCATCATGCAAATGTGTCCTTTTACATGATGCAAATATGTTGCATGATTACTTAATGTAATACATGATGCAAATGTGTCCTGATGCATGATGTACTTAATGTAATGCATGGTGCAAATGTACCCTATTGCATGATGTATACAATGTAATGCAAGGTGCAAAAGTGTCATGCTGCATGATGCACTTAAAGTAATGCATAATGCAAATGTGTCCTGTTACATGATGCACTTAATGTAATGCAAGATGCTGTGTGTCCTCTTACATGTATTTAATGTAATGCATGATGCAGCATGTCTCATTGCATGATATACTCTGTCCTACAGCATATTTCATGACAATGTGGCATGCTGCATAAGGTACTGCTGGAATGTATGATACAAAAAAAAGTCATGTTCCAAGATATGTTATCATATAAGATGCTGAACTTGTTGCATATGTATCATGTATGTCATGTGGTATGATAAACATGTCACATATGTATCATGTGTTCTGATGCTGAACATGTTACATATGTCATTTTATGATGATGTGTTGCATAATACATGTAATGTGTTAAGATGCTAAACATATTGCATGATACATGTCATGTATTATGATGCTGAACATTCTTCATGATACACGTCATATGTTATGATGCTGAAAATTCTGCATAAGTATATGTTCAGATGCAGAACATGTTAAATATGTACATGTTAAGATATTGCATGATATGTGTCATGTTAAGATGCTGAATACGTTATATAACAGGTGTTATGATGCTGAATATGTTATATGACATGTGTTCTGATGTTGAACATGTTACATGATATGTATATGATACTACATGATACATGTCATGCATTATGATGCTTCTGGTGCATGGCAAGTGTTATTTCGCAGTACACATATGACATAATGCACAACGCTTTCATAAATTGTGTGATACATGAGATGCTGTATGTGTTCTGAATTACAATTGCATGCAGTACATATGTTTGCTATACATATGTCATATACATGATGCACATTGCGTACATGCTATGCAGTATGATATATGAGTTGTGTGATAGCAAATATCGTGCTGCAAAAAATCAAAACTAGATGATGTATGATGTCACTTTGTATATACATGATCCACAATAAGTAGCATGTTATATATGTGATTCATGCTGGGTGATGATACATGTTCATAGTACATGCATGATATATAAAGCAATGTGTCATGAGTGACAGTGAATGATACATGTTACACATACAATTCAAGCTGTATGATACATGTGTGCTGCATGATACATGGTCTAAACTTTATGGAATGAATCATATATGTGACACAACCTATATGAGCAAGTGTATAATGTGTCATATATGTGGCACATATGGTCCATATATATATATATGCTACAATGCACGTGACCCATGCAGTAAGATAAACCGTGTCACGTGATGTATACTCCAACTGCATGGTATATGTATCATGCAAGGTGACATATCCTGTATCAAGGCACATGACACATGCACTATCTTTATGCTATATAACATCCATGTTACACAATGGTGGGGGGGGAAACCCATTATGTGACAATGAATCAGGTATTGCATGACACATGACCTACTGCATGATACATGAACATGAAGTGCTTAAGTGGTGAATGATGTGAAGCATGTTTCATATTTGACATTGTATATACCTCTATGATACATGTTGAATGATACATTTAATTTCTTATAGGTCAGAAGCTGCATGATGCATTGCATGTTACATACTGCATGGCAGACAGGCTTTTCAGGATGCATGGTGCATGCTGTCTGATACATGGTAAATGTTTTGTGATAGCAAAATAAGAATGATAAAGCTGTCACATGCTCTATGATATGTGGCAGATGTTGCATGATACATGTGTAAAGACTGCATGACACTTAGTACAAGGTATGTGATACATGGTAAATGTTCCCTGATAGGTAAGAAATGCATACAATAAGATACATGGCAAATGTTGCATGAAACAGGATGTGTGAAACATGTTAAATGATGCATGATAAATAATCAAATTTTAAGTCCGCATGATACACGTGTGTAACCTGATACTAAATGATATTTGGTGTGTTGCATAGTAAAACGAAAATGTGATACATGATAAATGTATCACACATGGTAAATGATGCATGAGACATATTTAGTATAATTACTGTCCAGAAATGCTGAATGTTAATAAACGATGAATGGTAAAGGTAAATGATGCATAATACACTGTACATGTATTATACCCTAAGTACGATACATGATATATCAAATATTTGATACATGATAAATGTGGCATGATAATGTTGGATGTATGATACATGATTAATGTGGCATGATAATGTTGGATGTATGATATATGATAAATGTGGCATGATAATGGTGGATGTATGATACATGTGATACAAAAGATTCCAAATGATATATGATAAAACTATGATTAATACATGACGAATGTCTGATACATGGCAAACGATGACTGATACATGTTCAATGATGTTTGATACATGATAAATGTGGATCGATACAATAAAAATATGGCTTGATACACGATAAATGTGGCTCGAGACATGGAAAATACGGCTTGATACATGATACTTGGCTTGACATATGATACTTAATATATTCCAAGAGATGACTGTGTTCAGTGATACTCATTACACGGTATATTGCCATCATGCAGAATTAAAGCATACAATAAACAGTGAATGATAATACACTGGTACATCTTGCATGATATGTTACACGATGCATGAGATGGCAAATGTTATGAAATACATTTCCCTTGCATCAAAAGGGGAATGTATGATAATGAGGAAAGTGTTGAGTGATACATGGTCATTTAGGCATTTGATACATGGTAATGTGGTGCGTGTCGTGTTATATAATGTATGCTACGTGTAGATGCGACATGATGCGGCACATGCTCCATGACCCGGCTCTATGAGGCATATGTTGCATGACATGATACAGCATATGTAGCATGACGGAGAGAAAAGAGAGAGAAAGCAAGAGAGGGAAGGACAAGGAAAGGGGAGTTAAGTAGCACTAATGGGAGGCGAAGCCAGCCAGGAACGCACGCACACACGCACACAGTTAACAGACGTGCCGAAGCAAAAATAATTACAATAAAAGAAAAGAAAGTAAATAAAAGAAGGCGACTTTGCAAGCGCCGGAACAGAGAAAGGGGTTTGGTTGGCTGGCCGATGGCCGCCGAGCTGGTAGAAGCGCTGTCTCGAATTTACAATGATCCCAACATACGG
>JAUUDZ010038265.1:0-10804 GCA_032361705.1 Panulirus versicolor
CACAGTTAGACTGGTGTCAATATCAGTCATACTGCAGGACTGAGAGGCAACCTTAGTTACCTTCCACGGCTCAGAATTGTTGGTAACCTGGTCAGAATGGTTGGTGTTACTCTATCAACTTGATCACCTTCCTCTTGCGTTGTGGTATGATAACGGGGGTGATTGTCATGCCAGTTATTTGCTTAATCAGTATAAACTCCACCACGTACTTGCTCGGGAGGAAAAAAAAATAATTCCTGGTAAGCTCTTTCTGACAACTTGGTAAAAGAATCGGTACTGAGCCCCCAAGCTGACGTGGTGGTATCTGAGTGAAGTAATTAATTCTCATATTCCTGACATGAGATAATCCAGTGTTTATGTGAAAGTCCTTATTTCTCAGAAACTCAGCCCTAATCTGACCTGGTGTTTAGTAAATCTCTTGACTCCTTGATTTAACCCAACCTGGTGTTCATGAAGAGGCTGCAGTGTCTGATTTGACCAATGTTGACCTGGTGTTTATGTTGCAGTCGTGCCATCATGCAGTACCTAATGAACAAGTATGCTACAGAGGGCACACAATACCTCTATCCAAAGGAACCGGAGGAGCGAGCGAATGTTGACCGCATGTTGTTCTTCGACATGGGCACACTGTACCATGCTATAAAGGAATATTTCGTGAGTACTACCACCACTTGTTGCTTTCCTTTCCCTTCTCTGTAACTTAAGCCATTCTAAATTACTTTTTCATTAAAAAACTTGAATGAGTAATTGATGTATGTGGAAAAAGCACTATGAGGAAGAGGTAAAAACTCCAGAATTATATAAAAACTCCAGAATTATATAGAGTTTAATTTGGTATGGAATCCAGCTGTATATTTGAAATCACTCTTGTGGATATAGGTAATATGATTGGTTCTTGTAATGAGATAATGATGATTCTGTATACAAAAGTATTAGTATCGAGCCACGAAAAGATGGGGTTAATCAGTACGCATTAAGGCTTGAATCACTGAGACCAAAATGCTGGAAGATTTAGAAAAGTTGGAGATGTTTTTGTGGAGGTCACGATGCAATATAAGACGATTAACTTCATCATCTCGAGTGTCGGGTATACCAAGAAAAAGCTTCGGTAGCAGACTGTTAGGGAGAACTCTACATGGATTTTGAGGAAGCATCTAAGCATTTGTGGTATGGACCAGAATTTTGCTGTGAACTGGTTTATCATGAATTTCAGTATGATGGTTAAAGGAAGTGCCATAATGAGCTGATGATCACTATAGAAACCCGAGTGCTAACGTGGGGCCTATGGGACCTTCTAAGAAGAGAATGAAGAAAATGGCATTTGATGAGGACCAGACAAACACATATATACAGCACAAACAAGGTGAATTGGACTGAACCTACATACTACAATGTACTACTCAAGTCAGGAATTCAAAGCACCCTTGAATGCTGAAGGATGTCATGACCAATTTTATCTTGCAGTATGCATTAGCCAGTGAATGGTTGACTACCATTATTATTAAGGACTGGATCCGAAGTTTTCACACTGCCAGTTACATGTATGAAAGCATGAAAAATATTGGCATCAAAGATGTCAAACTATCAATTATCCTGTGCAACACACCCACCTATCCATGATGGGAAATAACCACCGAGTATGGTTGCATAAGATGCTATTTCTCTTGCACATGAATTAGGAGATAAACAGGGCACTATGTACACATAAAAGGAGAATTTTATGGATCTTGCCTGTCTGTCAATACAGATAAGGATACTAATACAGAACAGACATATATTGATTTTACACCATTCTACTTGTCAAACCATTCCACTTGCAGGCTGTTTTCATCCATGTAGTGAACAGATATGATGAGCATCCCATCTTTACCCTTGCAGTTGCATGGCAGAAACTTTTGGGTATGGGCATAAGTGAAAAAGAGGATGAACCTTCCTTCCTCAGTTGTGTAGTTCTTGATTTCTTGGGCTACCTAAACTTTGGAGGAGTGGGCTGCAAAAAATATTTCTGGATAAGAAGTAGGGATTACAAACTTGAATACCACCTGTCGACTGAAAAGGAGATTGTAAAACAGGTCTTGTTGGATGTACTAGGAGGAAGAGGAAACAAAAATGTGTAAAACAGGTCTTGTTGGATGTACTTGGAGGAAGAGGAAACAAAAATGTGCAAAAAAAAATAATGGCAATACTTTAGTGACTAAATGCACATATTTCTGTGCATACAGCTCTCTTGCAGTGAGATGGTTAGGGCCCACAGTGACCCAAAACATCCACATCCAATGATTTTCCTTTGCATGTCACATGACATGCCTTCCACATCTCATCATTCTTCCACATTCTACAACAATCAACCAGCATCACTGTCATTATCAGAAAGCAAAGGTACATCTTAAAGAAAGAAGCTAGTAAAACAGTTGGTTATATATTCAATTACTCTTGTGCCCTGTGAGTTGTATGGTGGTCCATATTAAATTGTACTGTCCACAGCAGGCTATATAATTCAAATAATGTTTCATGTTACAGTGAGGTACAGTCTTGAGTGCATGTGAGTATGTGACTACTGTTGAAAGAAACTAATCATTTAGTTTAGTATCATGTAACAAATTTAAGTAGTTCTGAGTAGATCATAGTGCTTTTGCCAAGGTATTTTTTTTAAAAATACCCCAGTTGGATTGTTGTCACATCTATTGATAAGTATATTGCAGTGCTGGGGTTCAGTAAATAAACATTTGTTATTTGCACTGTCAATACACTGTATAGTACAAGTACAGAACAATACTGTGTATTTGTTTGTGAGGTATGGTATATGATGTTCTAAATAAAAAAAAATCTTTGGTTTTCGACTTAAAAGTCTCAGCATGAAAGAGGGGAGTCACTCATATATTCCATTATACCAGTTTTGCTGTGTAGACAAATTCAATCCCCTGATATTTAAATAATGTTTATTGTAGATTGAATTACAGAAAACGGTCAGAAGTTTTGTCTCCCCACAAACCTTAAACCTTACTGTCATTTACCATGTGTAAAGTTGCTTATAAGTGAGTTCTTCCAGGGTCCTAAGATCCACCAAGGAATGCCACCAGACCAAGAAAAAGAGAACCTTCTGAAAACCAGCCTCGACTATTTAGACCATTTTCTGGAGATTGGAGGTGTTCCTTACCTGTGTGGTGAGAGAATTACCATTGCTGATATTGCTATCCTGGCTTCCATCACTGAACTTGATGCACTGAACTATAGTTACAAGTGCTATGGTGAACTGTTCAGGTGGTCTGAAAGAGTAAAGGTGAGTTGAATGAATGGGCAGAAGATGGGTGGCTGAATGTATAGGTCAAAGATGGAGTAGCTGAATGTATAGGCTTTAGGTTACCATGAGCCCCAGTTCAACATAGATTTAGGACTAACATAAAAGCATAACTGCTTTAAAGAAGAGTCTGAAGGTATCTGTCTCTTAAAAAAGCATTAGTTCATTGACTCTTTGCAGGGAGATTAGCCAACTTAAAGAGAACGAAATCATTAATTCTAACTGTAGAAACTACTCATCATAGTTCAAACTGATTAGTGAAACAAGTACAGTTGTGAGGTATATAAGGTAGGAGCAAGACGTCTTTGAAGGAAACTAAAGGATACACTGAAGATGATGTCTTTCTTGGCAACTTTTTTTGGACAAAATATAAATTATATCCGACATAAGATCTTTTTTCCTTTTGAATTCAAGAGTTTTTCTATTTCTATTACTGTTAGCTCCATTTGCATTAATCTTTTTTCCTTTTGAATTCAAGAGTTTTTCTATTTCTATTACCGTTAGCTCCATTTGCATTAACATGAAATGGGTCAGTCCACACAGAATCACATTTCATTAAGAAATATCATTACCTAACTTCCGGGTTAATTTAAGGGAAGAATCTTCTAAATTATTAGAGTAACTCGTGTAATTATTAAGCATGCAAACAAAATTCAGTATTTTAGTAGAACATACAACTCCTTTCAGTGTTCCTCCTCTTCTCTGTAATGGTATGGCACATATTACACAAAGTTACAGAAGGTATGCAATTCCCATAGGAATAGATTTGTATTCTGAGTCCAACCCTGCATCTTTTCTTGTTTTCAGTTTGTGGATTTCACCTTTTAATGTATAATATCTATTTAACTATTGATGCTACTGTACAGTTGAATGATATATTCAACTATCATTTACGCTCTAATATTGAAATCTAATTCACTGTACACTGATGTAATTCTGTTAGTTACATAGGATTTTTCTTGTAATCTTAACTGTGAACAAGTACAGTCTTTCCTAATATTGCATACTATGCCTTAACCATTAGTACAGTTTTCTTCCAACTAGTGTAATGGTTGTCAAAAGAAAAAAATTTTCCTTTATCATATCATCTCTTTCTTTTTTTTTTATAGTTAAGTTCTTGTAACCAAACCTGTTTTCCATAGGAGGGCATCCCATGCTACAAGGAGTGCTGTATTGAAGGTGTGGAGATGACCCGAGCAAGAGTCAAGCAACTGGAAGATGATCTTAAGAAGCAGATGGAAAAAGAACGTAAAGCATCTATCACAAAGAAATAGGGAGTAATAGTATAGTCTGAAATGACAAGGCCCTTTTTTTTTTTTCTTATAGAAATTGTTAGTTATTTTCATAGGTTCTATTTATTGAATAATATGGTGATAACTATTCTTTAAATATAAACAGCAGTGGTTATTATTACCTCCAAAAATTAGTCCAATGAAATGTAACCAATAGAAACTGAGGATCAGAGTACAGAATCTTCATCTAAGAAACCGCAGATGATAGCACAAGGATTTTCACCACTGGAGAGAAGTAGATCATAGCTCAAACCTTTCAATGAAGTATAAATATATTTTTATTAAAACTGTTTGCTTAGATGCCACTGCAATGGCCTCAGATATAGGCAAAAATTGGGTGGTGAATAAAACTCTGTTACTGAACTCTGTTACTGTGTTTAGTGATGAATGGTGTATCCATAGTTAAAATTAAATTTGATGCAGATGTTACTATTGAATACTGCTAGTGTCATAAAAATATTTGTGTGTGCAGTACATTGTTATGTATGCTCTGTTAAGTTACAATAGTGTGTTCTACTTAAGTAGATGGTTTAGTCGATTCAATTATGGTATGCCCAAGTATTGCACATTATGTTTGCTGAACATTTTAAGCTTCCTTGATAGGTTGATGTACTGTGTTTGATATTTGGATGGCTATTGTAGCACTAGAAAATTTTTTGGATAGGCTATCAGAGCAATAAAAAAATTTTCGGCTTTTTACAGCTTACTGTGTATTTTGTTGTTTGCAAATATGTAAAATTACACATCCCTTTATGATGTGTTATGCATGTTTCCATTAAAAGACAGCTAAATTGGAAATACATCCAATTATTCTTTATGCATTTGTACAATTCTAGGTTGGATTTTGTTCTAATCTCCAATCAGAGTATCTTGAAGCTTTTTATAATTGGGTTGAAATGAAATTAACTTCCCAATGATATATTATGAGTATCACAACTAAAAGCTCTCTATGACAACCAGTGAAATAGTATTATTTATGATAAATATTAACCTGGTGTCCAACCTTGGCAAATATTTTCTCATAATGGAAAATTGCATTTGAGGTTGTATATGAGTGTAGCTTTTCCTGTTTGCCTTTGCCGTGGGCAAGGCTGACTCACTTAACAACATAGTCAACTTATGTATATTAGTAACTCATCTGTTTCAGTATTAATGTTGCTTTTTGTTTCATTTCTTGCATGGCATCGTGTTGCCTTACTGTAGGCCAAGTAGGGAAAGAGTATGTTCCAAGCCAAAGATCAGCAGCCTTCATTTTGTTAGAATCTCACTAGCTTAATAATTTTTGGTTCATTACTCATATGCTTAACTTTTCAAGGAATGGCTATAAATTATTAGTTTTCTATCAATGCATTACTGGCTTAGGTAATCAACAGATCTTAAATTACACCAAAATAGAAAATGTAGATTTTTAATTTTTTCATATTTTTCAATTCCATTAATTTTTTAATTAGTTGTAATGAAAGAAAATAACAATTCAAGAGCCAAAGGCTGTATGGATATTTCTCCTTCCCTGCACAATGTGGTGAAAGACTATTTGCAATCATGATTTCTAGATAACTTATGCAAGAGAATATGGGACACTGTTTGTGCTTCTGATAATTTTCACTTACAAAAACAGGCATGCCCAAGCATTCTCGTTTGTCTAGGAAACAGGGGAAAAATATAATTCATCTGCTTTGTGCAATTTGATGGTTCTCTGATCTTGATATTATAAAAGCCAGTAGGTAACCTGCTTGACTGCAACAGAGCCAAATGTTTCTTCTGATACCATATCATTCAGAGTTTCTCTTGCAAGATAGGTCATGTATTGGGGGATGTTTTATCTAGTATTTTTTTGTTCAATTTCAGTTGTTCTAAATATTCTAAATGTTCAACCATAGTTCTGATTTCTTTTGAGGTTAATATTGTATTCAATATTTACAAAATAAAATTGCCAACAGCTTAAAGGTTACTGATAATTGATACTTTGAACTAAAAATTAAGTAGATCATGATTATATTGTGCCAGCTGAAGGGTAAGTACCAGACTCTTGTGTTTAGGGTAGGTCTGTGTAGTTATGTTGGTGAAAATTTTATGCTTTTCCTGTCAAGAGTGTGAAATAAAGTTTTATTCCACAAAGGATTATTCATTTACTTTTCCTTAATTTTTTTTTGTCATTATTATACATAATCGCTGTTTCCCCCCATCAGAGGTAGTGCCAGGAAACAGACAAAGAATGGCCCATCCATTCATATACACATATATATACATAAATGCCCATATATATGCACATATACATACACACAGACAGACATGTACATATAAACACATGTATATATTCATACATGCTTGCCTTCATCAATTCCTGTTGCTACCCTGCCCCACAGGAAACAGCGTCTCTAACCCCTGCTTCAGCAAGTTAGCACCAGAAAAACAGATGAAAAAGGCCAAATTTGTTCACACGGTCTCTAGCTCACATGTGTAATGCACCAAAACCACAGCTCCCTATCCACATCCAGACCCCGCACACCTTTCCATGGTTTACCCCAGACGCTTCACATGCCCTGGTTCAGTCCAATGACAGGATGTTGACCCCAGTATACCATGTTGTTCCAATTCACACTATTCCCTGCACACCTTTCACCCTCCTGTATTTTCAGGCCCCAACCACTCAAAATTTTTTTTCACTCCATCCTTCCACCTCCAATATGATCTGCTTCTCCTTGTTCCCTTCACCTCTGACACTTATATCCTCTGTCAATCTTTCCTCACTCATTCCCTCCATATGTCCAAAACATTTCAACACACCCTGTTTGCTCTCTCAACCACACTCTTTTTATTTCCACATATCTCTCTTACCCTTGTTAATTATGTCCAAGGCCCATACCAAAACAGTGCTATAAAGAGATTAAGGTAGGAAAATGAGACTGGCATTGCTCCTAAAGGCATTACACAGTACTGAGTGAGACTGCCATGTGTTCCACATTGCTGTGGGGTTCTTTACATGGTAATGGCCAAATTATGCCATTTTCCATGGAGATTACAAGGCAGCACATATACAGATTACCCAAAATTTTAGTAAATGTATATGCATCTAATAAATGTGAACCGTAAAGCTCACAATTTTTCTTAAAACCTTTGTATGTTACTCACACAACGTGAGTCTGATGTTCTTAACATAATTTGGGCCCTAATCATGCCACATACACCTCCAGTTGGAAAATACACTGCCAAAAGGTTACTTTTATGTGATCCAAGTTACTTTTACACAGCTCTCTGCAGAAACATCTTACCTACATCTTAAACTACTTATGTGGAAAATGATGTCAATATGAATTCATAATTATCGTTCATATTTACAATGCTTCCCAATCACAGGCACATTTACCATTTATTATCTTCTACCCACCAAATTACAGGGTAAGTTTTTCTAATTTGACTCTTCTATTGTTCCCTTCAGAAACTTACCTAACACATAAGCTTATAATGAGAAATAATCACAAAATGAATGTGTAATTTTATTGTTCATAATCACAATGCAAATGACAGTAGTTCAAACTGTCTGCTCATCATCTATCACCTACCTGTCAAAATACTAAGTACATTTTTATTTTATACTGATTTTCTCATATTAACCTTCAGAAACATCTTGTCAACCTCATGAAATAATGATATGGGAAGCAATCACGATACAAATGCATAATTATTGCTTATAACTGCAATGCCTAAAACTTATCATTTACTCGTCAAATTACACAGTATTTTTGTGTCTACTTTACACTGATTTTCATACAGTCCCCTTCAGAAACCTTTTGTTTAACTCAAGAATCTAAAAGTATTGTTATGCTAACAAAAACAGTGAAGATATCAGGGAGAATTAGAGTAGTAGTGACGTTTGACCAGGCAACCCAGGCTGCCAGCATGGAAGGCTGTGTCAGAAAGCAAGTTGCTGGAATTTCACAATTCATACCCAGAAGTTAAATACTTTGAGTATTTCAAAAGGTTACACATTTGAAAAACTTCTTATTAATGTGTACAATTACTTTATATGTTGCCAAGATAATAACAATTTGGGGAAAAAATGAACAATATTTAGGACAAACAATAACT
The DNA here is from genome assembly GCA_032361705.1 of Panulirus versicolor. Classification (NCBI taxonomy): domain Eukaryota; kingdom Metazoa; phylum Arthropoda; class Malacostraca; order Decapoda; family Palinuridae; genus Panulirus; species Panulirus versicolor. Next base: position 8,680 of record JAUUDZ010038265.1, read on the forward strand.
CATGAAAAGGCAAAGCAAGTTTAAGCAGTGCAGATTAGAAAATTTTGAATCTGACCCAAAGTATTATAAATGATTGAAATAGAACATGTGCATGAATAATCAGCATTTCAATATACAGACAAGATGTTTTGAACTCATGTATTAGAATGAAAGAGGAGCTTAACTGAAGAAAACTGCCAATTTTCAACTTTTACATTATCTGACTGCAAAAAATACATCAAATACAGTACTGTATTATAAAAATTAGGAAATCACAAAAACATTTTTTTTTGAGATTAATGTATAACATTATCAGGGCAAGTAAACAAATAAATTTTTTACATGAAAGATAAGAAGAGAGTAAGACATAATTTTCATTTTTGTGGATTTTTTATCCATCAAACACATCCTTGGAAAATGAAGGGGTATTATCATTATTCAAAGGTAAAAAAATTGTGGATAACATCATTTGCAGGGGTGTTGAAATAAGTGATTTATAGTTATAAGAGAAAAAATGGAAGTTCTGGATTCTTTCACAAGTGTACAATATTTTCTTGTTTTAATATATCCACAAGACAAACAAGCTCCAAACATACAGGAATGTTATTTTGCATAGCCTATACAAGTTACTGACATGTCTGCCACTTCACCTACAGTTGATAACAAGTTATCCTCCTCCTTTTCATCCCCCTCTTAAAAACATCAAAGGCTACTCGTGAAGCCCTCTGCTGCATTCAACTTTTCCCATCTATCTATCTATATCTCTGATAGGCGTGCAAGGAATTAAGTGAATTGGAAAGATGTGGTAAACTGGGTTCGACATGCTGTCAATGGACTGAACCAGGGCATGTGAAGCATCTGGGGTAAACCATGGAAAGGTCTGTGGGGTCTGGATGTGGATAGGGAGCTGAGGTTTTGAAGCATTGCAAGTGACAGCTAGAGACTGAGAGTTAATAAATGGCCTTTTTTTTGGCTGTTTTCCCGGTGCTACCTTGCTGAAGCAGGGGGTAGCGACGCTGTTTTCCTGTGGGGCAGGGTAGTGATACGAATGGATGAAGGCAAGCATGAATATGGACAAGTGTATGTATGTATATGTCTGTGCATGTTTATGCATATATGTGTATGTATATGATGATATGTGCGAATGTGGGCATTCATGTATATATACGTGTATATGAATGGATGGGCCATTCTTCATCTGTTTCCTTGGGCTACCTCGCTGACGAGGGAAACAGCAATTATGTACAATAAATATACAAATTTAAATATCAAGAATATAATAAACCAATAATTCTATTTAGAAGAAGCATCAGTTTTTACCATGTTCCCTGGCAGAGAGATCAATGACATCCTCTTGCACTTCTCGGCTGGCTTGCTTAACCAGATTCTTGCCATTCAAAAACGGGCACTTCTTTGCTCCTTCTGCCAAGAAAAAAGGAAACTGAGATAAAAAAAGATAAAATTTGATTAGAGCATTATGTTTACAAAAGCTGAATACTGACAGTAATATCATACAACACTCAAAATCTAAATTGCATGAAAAAGAATTATCTTTCAAATGAATATGATAAAATAAGTAGTATATTAATACTAAAAATTCCTTCCTCAAATCAAAAGACCAGTACATAATATGTATGTGATATCTAAAATCATTTATACTTCTTAATAATCCCGGTGAGCAAAAAAGGGTATGTTTGAAAAAATAGTGGTTCCAACAATTTTATATGGTTGCGAGGCGTGGGCTATAGATAGAGCTGTGCGGAGGAAGGTGGATGTGCTGGAAATGAGATGTTTGAGGTCAATATGTGAGGTAGTTTGATCGAGTAATTAATGAAAGGGTAAGAGAGATGTGTGGTAATAAAAAGAGTGTGGTTGAAAGAGCAGAAGAGGGTGTTTTGAAAATAGTTTGGTCACATGGAGAGAATGAGTGAGGAAAGATTGACAAAGAGGATATATGTGTCAGAAGTGGATGGAACGAGGAGCAGTGGGAGACCAAATTGGAGGAGGAAAGATGGAGTGAAAAAGATTTTGAGTGATCGGGGCCTGTAACTGCAGGAGGGTGAAAGGCGTGCAAGGAATAGAGTGAATTGGAACGATGTGGTATACCGGGGACGACGTGCTGTCAATGGATTGAACCAGGGCATGT
>JAUUDZ010038276.1:0-10804 GCA_032361705.1 Panulirus versicolor
CGCACAACCCTATCTATAGCCCATGCCTCGCAACCATATAACATTGTTGGAACCACTATTCCTTCAAACATATCCATTTTTGCTCTCCAAGATAACGTTCTCATCTTCCACACATTCTTAAATACTCCCAGAACCTTCTCCTGTTCCCCCACCCTGTGATTCACTTCCTATTCCATGTTTCCATCTGCTGCTAAATCCACTCCCAGGTATTTATAACACTTCACTTCCTTCAGTTTTTCTCAATTCAAACTTACCTCCCAATTAACTTGTCCCTCAACCCTACTGAACCTAATAACCTTGCTCTTATTCACATTTTCTCTCAGCTTTCTTCTTTCATACACTTTACCAAACTCAGTCACCATATGTGTTTGTAAGTGTGTGGTCTATATATGCCATTTCCTGCATTACCAAGGTAGCGTCAGGAACGGAGGACTGAGCCTTAGAGGAAAAAGTCTTCACTTAGTCCCCCTTTCAGTTCCTTCTTTTGGAAAAGTAAAAACTCAAGGGGAGGATTTCCAACTCCCCACTCCCACCCCTTTTAAAGGGAATACATGGGAAGTATTCTTTCTCCCCTATCCGAGGGATAGTATAGTTTTAGATGCATATGAATGATATCCTTAAAACAAAAATGGTAGTTTTGCATGGAATCAACAGATTCCACTGTATGAGGTATTGGTGCTCACATTTTTTTTTATTGTTATGAGCAAGTCCTTTCCTGTCTTTCACAGATAATCTTTGCAGATACAAAAGCATTTTACTAGTCAAATCATGATTATCAGGGGCAATTGCTACAGATGCTATGGTCCACCTACCCCCTGCACAAAGACAGCTCATTTACTGGAATTTTGGTAGTGCAACACAAATTCGGAAACAACTTCACTTGAATATGGGTTATTAACTCTTAGTTGGTGGGACTGGCTGCAGTGTCCATCTCTATGTGTGCAATATCAACAATATTTTATTTCTTTTATGAAGTGGCTGATTGACATGCAAGAATAAGACAAAATACCCAAAATGTGTCACACAAATACTTCTCTGTTAGCCTGTTCCAGTGCAAAGGGTTGAGGGGGTTGTGGTTTACACATTTGTAAGCTCTCAACGAGAGAGTAGGCTGTGTAGCTGTTACTATTTTTTTCTCTTGAACTTGCTTTCACACACTTAATATCACATCATTGGTGGTGAATAACATGAATATATTTTTTAAAATTACACTAAGCACACTAAAAAAAGTATGGTGAGTCTTGCACATGTGGGGAGGATACTATCAGTTTTGTTCCCCACACAAAATTGATTTCCTTTATACTCTTATTTAATACAAAGGCACAACATTAGAGGCGAATAATATATTTTGAAAAATGATAGTACTGGTACAAAAAAATTAGTGTGGAAAGTAAATGTGGAGGCATAAGTGTGAGGATATTTGTGATTTTTCTTAGGAAATATTCTACCTCTTTACTCACCTCTTACAAATTCCTATGTCACCCCAGGATTATATAGGGTAAAGTTAGGTGCAACTTCACCCATTTCACTTTATGTGGGATCACTGTATGTGATTATTCTGTGAGGAACTGACTTCTACCATGCCCTCTCATTATGTGGTCAAAATTTGCTACCATGCCGATGTGTGCAGTACAAAGTGTGCCAAAACTTCATTTTTCTCTGTATGTTTAATGGTTTCCTATATGCCATTTCTCTTTGTGCAAGGTTTTAACACAACATAATATCCCCTGAATATAAGCAAGGGCTGGTGTATTACATAACTTCTTCCACACAAACAAAGGCTAAGTGCAGAGGCGTGGGGTTATGGGTGCTGGCCTTCCTCTTTATGTAATCATGCTAAAATTATTAAGTGATTTGTTTCTTTACATTTCTCATGTTATTCTTTTTCACTTTCCTCACCAACTGATACATTAACTATCCTCCTCAACATAAGGACCTATTTTCTTGGGGCTACCTATGTATGCATGACCTGGACGTGATGCATGGCGCAGTAATGTTATAGTAAAATGATTGAAAAATCAAAAAATCAAAATAAGAGTCACCAGAGAGGGTAGGAGAGATGGTATGTGTGGCAGTAAGCAATGTGAGGAGGAAATGTATGGGGATTCATTTTCTGTTTTCTTGGTAGACTATAAGCCAGTTCATAGCCTGGAGGTCTAAGCCCTATGTTAACCCTTCAGTATAATTGAATGACTGCTTTGCATTGCTCCTGTACTGTTTTGCCTACATAGTAGCTGTAGCATGGTACTAATAAACAATGAAAAAGAAATTCATACCAAGTTGCATGAAAAGAAATGGTGTGTAAGAGGGAAGGCTGGGTCTTTGTTCTTTTGTTTTACTGGTAAGCATGTGATAGGGGTAAAAAATAAATTTCCGTCTCCTATGTTCCATTTGTGCATTACATTATCATCATTTTTTACTTCAAGCACTGTTCAGTTTTACACTGTTATCTCATGTTCCCACTGTGCATTACGTTATCATCAATTTTACCTCAAGCACTGTTCAGTTTGATGCTATTCTCTTAACTGATCTCTTCTAGGGTTCCTCCCATCTTACAGCCATTACCCAGCTTTGCGTGATCATACACCAACTTAATTTAGTAGGATATGACATATATTTGGGTTAATATCATTCTGTTGTATTTTCTGGTTTATTTTAGCATTCTATCCCTTTATCTTCCTTTCACTGATCATTCTGTGATCTTTAGCAAGGTTAACAAGCTTTTCAACATTATAAGTACACTTATGGTGTCAATAAAAGAGGATGTTCCATGCTAGTGAGAGCAGACTTGCACAGAAAGGTTTATTATAAATCAGTTACTTTAGCTATATAACTAGGAATATTATGTTAATTTGAGGCTGGTAAAAAAGCCATTAAGAATGGCTGGACCAACAGTGGGAACAATATCTGATGTGAAAGAAAAAATAAAAGCCAATGCTCGGTCTGCTGCTCCTTCAACTTCTTTGAAAATGAATTACCACTGAAATGATGCAATAGAAAACATGGAAAGGATGACATACAGTATAAGATGTCTATAAATAATATGACCACTCAAGTACGAGTTGAAAATGCTGGTATTATTAATTTTAGGTATTAGTAGTGTTCTTATCCTAACATTTCTGAATTTATATATTTATTTGAAAAAACTTTTATATGTTCTTACATCAGTTTATTATATCCTAGGGTCAAACTTCTTTCAGTGGGAATGCATCTCCAATTACATAATGGAAGTCTATGGGTAAACAGGTTTTCCTGTCAAAAGTCTGCTTAATGGATAACTTTTCAAGAATGCTTATTGGATAACTTTTCAAGAATGCATCTATTCTATTATGCAAGGATAAATGTACCTAATAATCAAGGCTGTTCACACAGCACATATACATCTCAAAATGTGAGCATATATACTATGTTTATATGAATGGCTATATGTATGTACAGTATTTACATGTACAGTAGTTAGATGTGAATGAGTATTTCCTTATACATGGACACTTCAGCACATCAACACATAAAATATATACAATTATTTTCAAACGTATAAGCCACTGTATGCATGCTGCAGACAAAAACATATGTACTCAGTACATACAAATAACAATATTCTATAAAAGTTTTATACAGAGCATCTTCTGAGTTCTCATCAGCTGCTAGATATCTGAGTATAGTTGCTAGGTTGGCAATTTTCCAGGAAAATTCTTAAAGCTAACATATTCCTGTTTGACAAACTATCCTAATGGGTTGTAACTTTTTCTTGCATTACTGTGTTTCCAAAACAAATTGCTACTGATTGGGGAATGCTAAAACTCATGAAAAGGTTACCAGAGTAGTTTGTTGAATAGGTAAACAGGTCAAGGCTTTGTAGAGGCCATTTCTAATAATAAGGAAACCAGATTCAGTTACTGTTGAAATCAATGTACAGTAAATGCATCTACTGCCCTCCCTTAAATGGCTGGCAAATTGCAGAAATTTCATTTTGAAAAGCAAGAACATTTTATGAATGACTAATTAACATTCAGAAACAACAACAACAACAACAAAAAAGAAAGTTATATTACCACCTTTGTGTTGGCTTAGTCCACTGTTGAGTGAGAGGCAAAGGGGGTGTTGTTTAAACATATGACAGCTCCATATAAGATGTGAAAATATTTCTTTATAAAGCATATTTACATACTGTATTCTTATATCACATACAAACACAGCATTGGTGAATTTTAACAGTAGTACATTTGGAAATATTACAACTTTCATTTTAAAAATCACTGTGAGGAAGATTAGCTGGCATGTGCAGGTAGGGAAGATATTAAAGGATTTGTTTCTGTATTTTGACTTGTTTCACATTCTGCTCTAATTTCATTCACTGACAGGGAACTGATGGTAAATAACATGAAAAATATATATAGAAATATAAAATTTCACACTACCAATAGGTGTCAAGATTGAGTGGCAGGTATGTATTGAAAGTGTATGGTGGTGTTTTTTCTTTGGAAAGTTTTAGCTCTTATCCTATCATTTGTTACAATCCCCTGTTTACACATAAAAAATTTAAGGTGCAGTTGTTATGTAATTTTTATCACATGCGAGCTTTCTTCCCTCTTACCTTATATATCATGCTAAAATCGCTAAGTTATCTAACAATCTACATATTTTCCGCAGGGTCTCTGTGTATGCACAACCTCCGAACTGATGGCCATGCAGTGATAATAATGGTGGTTTTAGGAGGAATGAGGGCAGAATGTTTTCCTGCGCCTCACTGGTGATGGAACAGACCTCTACAGCTGCTAATATGATAAATCAGTGGGATATTTATAAATAAGCAGGTGGGAAAAGTTAACATCTCAATTGCTGTGGGCCACCATTCTCCAAAAACTCACAAACTGATATGGACAGACAGTCATTTAAGGGTTAATAACCATGGAGTCATTTGTAATATCAACATTAGTTCTGGTCTTTATAAAATTAGTCATGGTGTCAATTGTAATCTTAACATTGGTTCTAGTCTGTAAAATAAGTCCTTTCACTGATAGGAAGATTATTAGAAATGACGAGTTTGTAATGAGACATGTTCCTCATCTGAAAAATTGTGTTGATGGGCATATCATATCAGTATCTATGTTCAGAGATTTTCTGTTGTGGAAAACCAACATGTGTCTAATTTCTCTGGGTGCTGTGCACTACAATAACTGTATTTCATGGAAAGTGATAAAGAAGAGGTGTCACTCGAGAATTATAAAAGCTTGGTAGAGCACAGCAAAGACTGAAGGGGAGGGAAAGATGCTTACTGTGATTAGTTTAAAGGTGTTATGCTGTGACTGGCTGAGAGGCATTCAAACTTCATTACTTATTGGCTTAGGTACCTTTGCCTGCTCTTATCAATTTTTGTCCTTAATTCTTACAGTGGCTTCCATCAAAAAAACAATTGTACTATCATGGAATTTGTTTGTGTTTTTGTGCAGTTGAAAGAAAAATGTGATGCAAAAAATGAATTGGAGCAGGGTTGTTTGGTTCAGCAGGGTTGAGAGACAAGTTAATTGTGATGTAAGTTTGAATGGAGAAAAATTGGAGGAAGTGAAGTGTTTTAGATATCTGGGAGTGGATGTAGCAGCAAATGGAATCATGGAAGCAGAAGTGAGTCACAGGGTGGGAGAGGGGGCAAAGGTTCTGGGAGCGATAAAGAATGTATGGAAAGAGAGAAGGTTAGCTCTCCACTTTGGTCTCTCGTCTTTTTGTTCCCTCCACTTCTGACACATGTATCCTCTTTGTCAACCTCTTCTCTCTCATTCTCTCTGTATGTCCAAACCATTTTAGCACACCCTCATCAGCTCTTTCAACCACACTTACTTGATCAAACCACATACTGTCCTTAAACTTTTCTCTAAACATCCTCATTTAAAACATTTAAACATCCCATGCATCGAATCCATACAACATTGTCGGGATTACTACACCTTCAAATGAACCTATTTTTGCCCTCCCACATAATGACATTTCTTTCTACATATTTTTCAATCTACTGGAGCCTTCCCCTTCTCACCCACCATATTGATTTAACTCACTTTTGTTTCCATGGTTCATTTTGCTGCGATGTCTACTTCCTTGTATCTGAGTAGTTCACTCCTCCAAATTTTCTCCATTCAGACCCACACTCCAGCTTATTCATACCTCTACCCAAACTCAGTCACCAATTTCCAACTTCTACAGTTTCTAACTCAACTGGACCCAAATACCCTACAACTGCCATCCTGTCATCAAACACATTCAACAATCCTTCAAAATGCTCACTCCAACTCCTCATTACCTATTATTTCTTCCTCATTTGCTCACGTTCTCTTATTTTTCTCACACTATTAATCTCTTCCAAAACATATTTTCCCTGAAGTTTGCTGACATTTGCTTACCTTTTTCTCAGCCCATGCATCTTCCTCTTGACCTGCTATTGTGTCTCCCAATTGCCTGCACTTTTATTTTCAGTTAGCACCCATACACCTATCTTTTCTCTTTCATAGCAACATAACTTTCTCCTTCCACCATTGTCTAACCTTTCTCATCTGTCCACCTCCTACCTTCTGCATGCCACACACTTCTCTCACACATGTAAACAGCGCTTCCCTAATCATCTCCCATTCATCACCCACTTCTCTCGCTTCATCTACTCTTAAATTTTTGTTGCTGTAAACTCTTTCACTCCTGGTATATCTTCTCACTAGCCTCTTTGCCAATATCACTTACTTTCACCCCACCTATACCATTTCCTTCTCTTAAAGTCTTTACAAACCTTTACCCTTGCCAAATGATCATCTTGTCCCTCAGCACATTCACATCCAAGTCTCTCTCCTTCAAATGCCCATCAAGGAGTACATAAACCAATAATACTCCTAACCATCTTTCCGACTCATTCATTATACTTATGTATGTCCCTCTTTTTAAACCAGATATTCCAAATTGCCACACAATTCCACAGGCTCTTTACAATTTGTATTCATAACACCAAATACCCCATGCCCCCTATTCTCCATTGCCACATTACCTACTCTCGCATTCAAATCAAACATCACTAATACTTGATCTCCTGCATCAAAACTGCTAACCCAACTTCATCCAAAACATTCATATCTCTTCCATAGTCCTCTTATTTCTAGGTGCATAAGCACTGATAATCAACCTCTCATAAACCATTTTCTCTTTTATCCTTACCATTCTGGGGCTTATTTCTTCACACAACTTCATTGGCAGTGCTGCTCTTGCCCTCACACTAGACTCTTCTACACCATTGACATTCCCAAAGCATTCTTCACATTTCCCGTACTAGTTTCTTTTGTTTAGAGCCAGTACATACAATTTCCTCTCCTGACACATAGTACCTGTTTCTCCTTTCTTATGCTGGTTACACCCACACACATTGAGACATCCAGTCTAAGCCATTGAAGGTGGTGAGCACTCTTTGCTTAGCTCCTTCTTTTCAAACTATTGGAAATAAGAAATATAAAGGGAGGGTTTCAAGCCTCCCTTTAGTCACCTTCTATGATGCACGAGGAGTTCACATAGACCAAATCTAGCTTATGCCTTTCTGAAAAGGGATCCCCAGTCTTACATATAAATGATACCTGAATTGTGTCTTCAGAATAAGGTCACATGTAATGCCAGTCACATTACTCATTTTGTGTGCCATTTGCTACATAGGGCTGTATACCCTAAACCAAACTAGACAAAGCTGGAACTCCAGATGAGGAAGAAAGAATAGTTGTAGAACAAGATGAAGTATGTAAAGGCAACTTAGGTACATCATCAGATAATTTAAGTATTCAGTAAGGAGTGAAGTCATAATTATGGTTGCAAGAAGAATGGTCAATTTGCAACATATAGTTGAAAATAAAATATAATGGCTTATGTGTAATTTTAAAATGATAGAAAAAACTAATTGAAGAATTTTATGACCAATTAAGTGAAATGAATTCTTTAAAATCAGATTTTGAAAAGATCTGTGTATTTAGTTTTTCAGCTAAATCAAAGACAAACTGTCTTTACCAACAAGAGGATGGCAGTATTACTGAGACAAAACAATTGAAGTTTCTGCATCATCAAATATGTACTTTGCTTAAAACTAACAGCATGTGGAAGGTGAAAAATAGTTTGACTATAAAGAATTTTGCTCAGTTTAAAATTCTAACAATATATTAAAATCAATTATCAAGAATTGTGAAAATTTACCTATAAAACAAGTTATCAATCTCACATAATGACAACATCATTAAGATATAACAATTACATGCCTTCTTCATACCAAAAGGCATATCTAAATACTGCACAAATATGTTGACTTTAGCATTTGATTCTTTAAAAACCTTAAAATCACATTTTCTTTAGGAGACAAGGAATGCAGTTTCCAAGTATTCACTTAACAATGAATGAATTGGAAGCTTATGTAGGTGGTACTCAATGTAGTTTCAATAGCCTGCATTTATATCAAATGCACAAAATATGGAATGAGGCTCTCAATATTCAGTTCAAACTCCCTGAATCCCATTCTCGGGCTCAGAACACTAAAATACGCTTTTCCACAGGCTTCCGGCATATTGGACACTCATGCATCCGGTCACCACACATCTGACAAGTTCCATGGCCACACAGGAAAATCATATTCTTCAGACGATCAAGACATACAGGACACATGGTCTGAAGATAAAGATAAAAATATTCTTACTGACAAATACATGGATGTTTACTAATACCAAATTTTAATGCACAAGAAAAATTAAATAATATCACTTCAGACACTTGAAAAGCTTTTCCCCTCTATTGCTACATCTCAGGTGATCTCTAAAATGCTCACTAAACCATTGCTGCCATTTATGAATAAAGTTGATAACCATGAGTGTGAATACACAGCTGATCCACCAACTTTTTTATGATTATGCATACATTCTTCTCTGTATTTTCACCATTACTGATGGAAATTATTGGCAGGATAATGTAATGGTGCATAGTGCATTTACTATACCGTATACTTTATAATATATAGAAATTATGCTTTACAGTTGTGTCTTTTATGAGAAGTTGGTGCCTGTTAGTTGAAATATTTTGATTCATTTCTTTCATTCCCTTCCAGCTTTTCTTGCATAATGTATCAGAAAGAAGAAAAATGCTGCAGCAGAGAAAACAGATGAGATGTTTCAAATATCAAGCCAAAAGATGCAGTAACCCTTAGAAGGCCATCAACCTCAAATGAATCACATGAGAAAAAGTGTACTCAGAGCAGACAACCTTTTGAGAAAATAAATTTTTGAATTTGCCTCCTCTGCCTTGAGGCAAAACACTGGGTACTCTATACTTGCAGTAGCTTCCCACACACTGATTTCATGTAATAACACCTAAACTTTTTTCATTTACTTAATCTTTTTCTGAGGTGTCAAGGAAACCTGTATGAGACCTGTGCCCTCATATAATGCAACAATCTATGAAGCTGCATTGCTCTTGCAAGATAATATATATTCCTGATGAGACCCACTAGTACAGGTAAAATGTCCATAACTCCAAGATGTCCAAAATTTATATTCAAAATAGCATCCATGTGTTTCTCACTTTTCTGGGTCAGCTTGGGTTGAATGCACCCCTTAAGTTCAAAACATCTGACATACAACTGATAAAATGGTACTGATGGCTGACTCTAGAGCAAGACTATTCAATTGGCAGCCCAAGGGCCAAATCCGGCCCTTAAGTGGTTTTTCATTGGCCCTTTGACAGACTCGAAAGAATTATAGTAAATTAGTAAATTAATGAAACTCATTTCATTTAAGTACTTATGAAATTTTACATAAATAGATTTTTATCGTGACCAAGTGTATTAATTAGCTGAATGAAACGTGATCAATTGTAATAATAAGTTGAATGAAATGTATTGTTCACTGCACCACTGTGCTCATAGCTTCTAAGGGCGTACACGTTCATGGCTCATCACTTGGGTAGGGGCTGGGTGGGGCTTAGTCAGTGGAATAGTGCTGAAAGTGTTGTGTTGAATTATATTCATTAGTTACCAGTATATAATTCTTTTTTTCTTTCTATTTATGTGTTCGGTGGAAAATGTAAAAGCAAATAGTATATGATTTTTTCATTTCTTTCTATGTATAAGTGTTTGAGAAAAATCAATAGATGGCCCTTCCATCAATCTGAGTTTCATAATCTGACCCTACTCCTAAAGTAATTGAATAGCCCTGCTCTAGAGAATTATGTCCAACTATGGGAGGCCAAGTGTGGCAGAAAAATGTTGAAACAATGTAAACAAAAGTGACATAATGAGGTGCAGTAGGTGTGTATTATGGGGAGAGAGTTTCATGCTGGTGTTGCCTCGTCTCTTAAACATATATTCATATATTTTTCATATGTGAATGCCATTTCCTGCATTAGCAAGGTAGTGCCAGGAACATCAGGTCACATCCATTCTCTAGCTGTCATGTTGTGTAATGCACTGAAACCACAGATCTTTCCATGGTTTACTCTGGATGCTTCATATGCCCTGGTTCAGTCCACTGACAGTACATCACATCATTCTAATTCACTCTATCCTCTGTATGCCTTTCACCCTCCTGCATGTTCAGACCCTGATTGCTCAAAATCTTTTTCATTCCATCCTTCTGTCTCCTTGTTCTCCTTGCTACCCATACTTCCAACACACACTTTTTTTTATGTTAGCTAAGATGGCACAGGCAGCTGGAACCCTAATCAAGGACATCATATTAATGCATAATACATAATATTTCATACATATTCGCCATTTTCTGCATTAGCGAGGTAGCGTTAAGAACAAAGGACT
>JAUUDZ010038286.1:0-10804 GCA_032361705.1 Panulirus versicolor
TAAGTTAGCTGAGGGAGCCACGTCAGCTGGTGGGTACCACGTCACATGAAGAGGCTAAGTTAGCTGAGGGAGCCACGTCAGCTGGTGGGTACCAAGTCACACGAAGAGGCTAAGTTAGCTGAGGGAGCCACGTCACATGAAGAGGCTAAGTTAGATGAGGGAGATTCTGCCATCAGATAGGGCTAACGCGTAACGCTCACCGTAGAATGTTGAGTCAAGAAATTAAGGGTCGTTTTACGGTGCTTGTTGTCATGCGTTACGTGAGAGAGAGAGAGAGAGAGAGAGAGAGAGAGAGAGAGAGAGAGAGAGAGAGAGAGAGAGAGTCACATCCTTGGTGTGATGGTCCCGTGACGATTCACATGGCCCGTATGGTCTGTGAGGCCAACACCGCCCACTACTTACCCACCTAAAACCCACTTGCCCACCCCCACCACCCACCCCACTGAGAACGCTCTCCACCCACCGCTGTGTTGCCATTGTTTCCTCCGAGGTTTTTATTTTTCCCTCCACATTTTTACGATCGTTTCCTGGACGTTATTTGAATATATATTACGTTCAAATTATCCTCATCTCTATTTCGTAAGTCAAACATTCCTTAAAAAGAAACACTGTTCGGTAATGGAATCAAAATTATGCGTTTTGAAACACGCTAACGCATTTGCAAATACGTCTGGTCATATGGTTTCCTCGCTCATTTATTCTGTTCTTCATATAATTATCTTAGACACTTTCTGTCCGATATATTTGCATTAATTACGCATAAATCACTCATTTTCTCTCTTGCCATCATACCATAGATGACAAGCTTCTAAATTAACTTCAAAGCATCATGTAATTAGCTGTTATGTAACCCCGTAGGAACGCAGACAAACACTGGTCGTTGTTACTATTCGTCAGCGCCTCCCTGCGGCGCCCCGTTGTACCGCCGCCCAGAGATTACTCCACTCATTGATTAATACGCGATTATAAGAGTGAGTTCCGAGTAAAAGTACACCAGAATCATGATTAACACACACACACACACACACACACGTGGGATCCAGTAGAGTTTCTGATAAGAGAAACAGAGGAAGATCTGTTCCATCCGGGCCAAGCAGTTGGAAAACGGAAGCGGATACATGCAAGGAACAGAAAACGTAGATGTTTAGACAACATCAGGTAACACACGGGAACAGGAGAATAAACACGCTAAACAAGAGAAATAGCACTAGGGAATGGAAAATACCCAACAAAAGATGGATAAGAAGAGACAAAAGATAGCGTAGTATTTGCGTCCCTACCTACCGTGCAAATAGTAACGGTTCGAATCCTGCTGTCGGAGGGCATCATGTGTTGTGTGAAAGTGCGCGCTCACTGCACTGTGTTCGTGTACAGTGGATAGAATAAGGATTGGCGAATGGAAGATACAGGAAATACATATATAATACAGATAATTCACTAAATATGTAGTTAAAGATGATATTGTAAGAATGGAGATATGAGGACAGAATAGAGTGTTGATGACAAGTTAAAGAAAATGAAATCTATTGATAAAAGAGAAACGAAGAAGTGCTAAAGGATGGGGTAGACTGCGCAAAATACGGGTGAGGAAAATAAGACGTAAAATAGAATAAACAAGAGTAAGGAAAAGACTGAGATCTAGGAAGGAGTGGGGAAAATATGGGATAGATATTGGAGATATCGCAAGATGGTAGCGACAGTGGTGATGTAGGTGGACGGTGGAATGGGCTGATGCAAATGACTGATATTGAGGAAGTGGAGGATTATGGTCAGGAGTCGGTGTATCTCGGGGAAACAAGTGAGGAGATCAAGGACATAACTCCGTGCAGCGGGTGACGCACAGGAGGACCGGTATGTGAATCATGGCTAAGAAAGAATATTAAAAAAAAGGTAGATGAAACCATATTAGAATACTGATGGAGAACAGGTGTGTCTTAGATACGAATTTATATAATCATAGATTTAAATTGTCATTAAAGAATGAAGACGTAAGTATCGCTCGATAAATCAACTTAATTGTACTAAGTGGAGGAGTGAGAATTACTTATATAAGTAACGCTGAGGTTTTACTTAAACAGAAGTGTAGATTACAGATGTGTGTGTGTGTGTGTGTGTGTGTAAGTTATGTTCAAAGGCCTTGTGTACTTGCACCACCCACATGGCCGCTGGAAATTGTGTAATGGTGATAGATGAACAGATAGTTAGCTAGTTTATCCACTTAGCATAGAGCAATTTACAATAAATATCTACATCAAACTATTGCTCTGATTTCTATACGATGAGGCTTTTACAAATCGTTTGGTGCCATCGTTAGAGCGTAGCATTGTGACCTATAGCGTAGTTACGTTAATCATACGATAGACTGAATGTTGCGGATCCATTGGGTGAATCACAGACTGGAGGAGGAAGACGCCTAGCTTGTCTTAAACAAGGAGGGTCGTATCTCGTACGTTCATTGCTGTCTCGTGTGAATCACATCTCTACCAACAGTGTTACGTGATCACAGTAGATGTTCATGTTGTCACGCTGCCCACATGAACGTAAGTTGTGAGTTAGAGGTTCCAGAATTGGAATATTCGTTGCCGGATAAAAAGATGCAGGTAGGCATAGGACGACCGAGTGTCAACAATACAGGAGCTGCAATATTTCCTATGGGTGAGCGTTCCTACCAAAGAAAATAGAAAATGATAACTTTAATGAGAAACCAAAGTTTCGTACAACTCAAACGTGAGGAATTTTCTCAAGTTTTTTTTTTTTTTCTCCCCCAGTCATTGTGGTGAGGGCGGGCGGCCGCTCAAGCCATCTCATAATTTATCTCTGAGCGGGAAGGTGACAAATTACCGAGTCAGATGCCGTGGGTCGACATCCACCGTTCCCACACTGTGTGCCCACCACCACCCACTCGCCTCTGACGGCCTCGTCTTGGCTGCCAAATGAGTGATATAATTGTGCACTGATGCCCTACGTGTCATTTACCTCCCACAGTGTTGACAGACGGATGCACTCCCGTCATGGCGCCTGCCTGGCTAACCCCGCCCTTTTCTCTCTAGTTGCCAACCATTACCATTACGATCCTCCCCATATTTAGCCCCTTTTCTTTAGACTTTTCCATCCCTCTCTTCATATCTACATGTGGTTCATATCTTCACTTTAACCAGCTTAAGTTCATTTATATTTCCGGGAAAAAAACTATTACATGAAATATGTATACTAAGAACCCAGACCGTAAACAAACTGAGCAATAAACGACACGGAAGGCGAGAGCGGAGGGAAAAAAACAAAAGAGCGCGGGAGGTCGAGGATCGTGTCGTGCGTCGCTAAGGGGGCGTTTCTGGGCTAAGCTGATTACACTCTTGAATACGATTATGGGGACGGCGATTCCTTTATACAGCCCTGAGGCTCAGGCGCATCAGCGGATGATTAACGTGAAAAAATCATTGAACGAATGTTCCTTTTTTATCATATATATAGCCAGAATTTCAGAATTTCTGATGTGATGCGGAAATCATGGCGTAAACATAGATAAGAACTACTTCAACAACGAGAGAACACTTCTAGACGAAGGGGGACTTACTTATAGTGCTAGAGAAAGCATTAGAATGCATTTAGCTACAACCCTAGCCACATCTAGACTTGAAGTCATCCCCTTACCTCGACCTCCGACCATTTGGACTTAAAACAGTAAGTATAGAAGGCTATATCAAAGCCTAATCTATTCGTAAGACGTGGTGTGTGACAGTGACAGACAAAGAGTCTTATATCTGCTACGGTTAATCTCTATAAAGGCTTCCCTGTCTCTCCGTCCGTCCATCGATCCCCGGTCTGTAAACATGGCTGGGCAGTTTCCAGACGCACGGGCACTAACCCCCATACATCCTTGCCAATATTTCATCCAATTCCTTGACAGGGTAGTATTTGGTGGCTGCTAGAATGAGTTAGTATTGGGAAAGTATTTAATGGATGAGCAGGAAGGTTCCGTCGGCAATATGGAAATATGTTGACGGGAGATATATTGGAACCACTGAACAGTGTCATCCGCCGTTCAGGAAGTAATGGCCAGGGTGGGAGGGAGTGATAGTTGTTAGGAAGGGTGTAGTAGACAGGGAGGAAGGAAGTCGTGGTGGTGAGGGAGGGTGTGGTAGCCAGGGTGGAGGGGCGTGGTGGTAGTGGAAGAAGGTGTGCTATAGATACCCTTTATCTAGTATGGATACTCCCCTGTCTACTGTAGATACCCCCTTATCTACTAGAGAAACCTCTCTCATCTACTATAGGTAATCCCCCGTCTACTTGTCTACTTTTTATCCTCAGCATGGAGGATTTCCTTCTATTAAACATATTACGGTCTATAACAAGGGCAGACGGAGCCTTCCAGACCCTGTTGCCACACATCTGCCTCACATGTCCCATATATACACTGGCCGGAGAGCCAAGGTCATCAGCCACGTCACGACCACATACATGCTACAAGGGGGAAGTGCTTCGTCTTCCTTGCCCACGTCATTCTGTCGTGTTCCTCACGTCAGCTATTACTATGATGGAAACAGTGTAAGGGGAGGGTGGAGTTACCCCTCCAGGATGACACTTATTTTGTAAGAGAACGAGGTTCGCCGGAGAAAACGGTATGTCGGGCGGTCATCACGGAAAATAGGGCAAGCCCTCATCACAGAAAATGGTACCATGGTTGTTATTATTATTATTATTATTATTATTATTATTATTATTATTATTATCATCATCATCATCATCATTATTATTATTATTATTATTATTATTATTATTATTATCATCATCATCATTATTATTATTATTATTATTATTATCATCATTATTATTGACTTTTATATACCGCTCTGCATTTCCCACCTTCGCCAGGTAGCGTCAGGAAAAGAACGGAACCTCACAAGAAAAAGATTTCCCCTCGAGCCTCCTTCCTCTGTTCCTACTTTTCGAAAAGGAAAATATAAAAAAGGGAGTTCCTGATTCTCTCTCCCAAGGGTTATATAACGTTTTCCTGTTATTAACCCATTACTTCAATAAACGTAATTCTAACCATGTAGTTTATTCGTTATAAAAACGTAATGCTAACCATGTAGTTTATTCGTTATAATGCGCTCTTAGAGGGAGACAAGTCGATTCAGACAAGAATGAAGCGAGTGTGAAAATGCTTTGGAAATTGATCGTCTGTTTTTAAAAGATTTTTTCTTACCTGCTTCACTTAAGTCACTTTTCAACGCTAGGTGCATTACTTACAATCTTGCACTTACACTCGTACTTTTTCGTATGCTTCCTCCATACTTTTGTCTACCCATCTCATGTCAGACATTTTTCTTTTATTTTCGGGGACGTTTTATTATCTCAAAGCGTGACGGAGTCACACGATGGGTAGACCATACCTTTGTTGTACGGTCGGATCAACTTGTGTTCAGATTGAATCATTCTGTTTCTGTATATTCTGAATACTAACCGATTAGATGTACGTGAAGAAAAGGATTCACAGAATCCTAGTCCATTATTGGCTTTGCGGATATTGGCATAAAGAATACAAAGAGTAAAGGATATTGTCTTACCCTACCCCCATTTTTCCAGCCCCTCCCCCCTTACCCATATTTAAGCGCCGTTTCCCGCGTTAATTGAGGTAGCGCCAGGGACAGACGAAGAGAGGCCACATCCGCTCAACACCCATTCTCTATCTCTCATGTGTAATGGACCTGTTATATTATAAGACGTTGATATAGGCCTATAGCATGGCCATAGAACTATAGTTTTCACAGACCATCCTTGTGGTTCAGCGCTTGTGTTGTTAACAAGGGAGTAAATATACGTTAACATGTACGGCAAGTGTTCTTGTCAATTCACATATGTATGCTAATCATGGTCATGTATATCATTATAGTCACCCTTAAGTACTGTGATATCCATAAAGCATATATCCAGTGATGTGAATGAATATAACTATTCTAGTTACATTTGAGGTCATGCATTGAGCTTCGTCATATTCAAATTACTTAAGATGTATTGTACTAAGTAATGTTTTTCCTTCTTCCTCAGGTTAGTTGCCATCAACATGCTGTCCTCCCCACGGCCACAAAGCCCTAACTACTTAAGGTAAACATAGACTCCGTCACTCAACAGGTATTTGACAATGATACGTTGGCGTGTAGGGTTTCGTAACTGTACAAATAACGCGTAGAATCTATTGTGTGGATGTATCTAAACGCGTTCATTCACAGTCAGATTCGACTCTGTTTTGTATAGTGTCATAAAGAAGTAAAGATTTCTTTAAGGAATCGAATAGATTATACGTATTATACGCATTTAGATACGCTTGTCACTAAAGGCTCACAAATTGACGGTAAACTCGCTGTTGATGCTTATATAAATGACTCAAACATTAAGCAGATGACCATAGTTAGAACATAAGAGTATACTTACAGTTTAAGTATTTCAAGTATGAGAAAATACGACTCAATCCTTTATAGATTATGATACTGATACCATAAATGAGCGCGTAGTTTACACTGAACAGCAGTGATACATGCTGGGTTCTTAGTTGTAGATGTAGCTGTAATATTTGGAGCAAAACGCTTAAATTATTTTCCATAAAGTGTTGCTAATTGTTGGTATGAGCCGTTAGTTCTCTGAGTCATATACACATTTTACTTTCATTCGTCTCGTACGTAACTAACTGTATATATAGTTGAATAGCAGATGTGCGCCCGCGGGAGTGGAGCTGGGAAAGTTAGTCCAACAGATTAATGTTCGCCAGAGGTGTTCGTTTGCAGTCGATCCAACCCTCGAAACCACAGTAAATCGACACGACAAACGCCTGACCCAACCCGCACTCATAGGATACAGCAACACTGGCATGCAATACGATACACCTTATAGACAGCAACACCATGTCGGGAAACAAGAACACTAGGGGGCCCCACCGGTGGGAAAAGCCCCAAAGTTGTATAATTAAAGTCGGGTCCTATTAACTCACACCTGATGTGCAATTACTGGTGGAGTAAACACATCAGAATTCATTACCCCGTGATACACCCAGGTTGGCCGGCTGTCGCGAGAGGACACAGCAGAACAATCGCTTAGATCCCTGTGTGTGTCCCGTGTGTTGTTGTATTACCAGCTGGTTTCGAGTGCCTGTGTACAGGGAGGTGTTGGTGGTCCGACATATGTATTTTTACCACATTCAGCTAGACACACGTACATGCAGACGCAATAGTCTCAGAGATGAAACTGTGTGTGCAGACAGCATTCATCTAAATAGTTGTACATTACTGAAGAAAGTTGATGAGATAGTGGCCAGACATGAGAGTACAGACGTACTGTATAAATAGGTAATTAAACACCAGCAATTTCTCTATACCTTCTGAAGATCACGAAGACAATGTTTTTTTTTTCCACTTGACCTTCTTATCAAATAAGACAGACACATGCACCTTACTAGGATGTGTCTTGCCTATAAATCCAAGCATTTTTTGGTCAGAACTAGTATTTAAGTGTCGATGCTTATCTGTTATAACTATAATTACTTGATAGAATTAGATTAAAAACTGATAATACCTTTGTTTGTGCTTCCCGAAGCCTTGGTTATCAAAGAGGTTTCGTATGGTGTTATTATTTTCCCTCTTTCTCACGATGACCAAAGAAATAACACAATTAACTCTTCCTTATCAATCATTTCCAGTGTGCGCTTTAAATGCCCCCCCCAAAAAAAACACCCACTCCGTACTTAAGGCGTAAACTATCTAATTTCCCTAATGTTGATTGGTCGAGGGGTAGCCATTGGGTCGATTCGCCCCGGTCTGCGCTACCAGTGGAAGGGTCTTGACACTGTGATTCAGGACCTGTTCAATATGTTGGTTTGTCTTGTCTTCTGCCACTAAGTATGATCTTGGATGTAGTGTATATTTCCTTTCCCGGATGAGCCCAAGATTGGCGTATCTCTCATATACATGGCGGTAGAGAATAGATATAGTGCTTGCGGTGGATATTTGGGGTGGAGGTGGTGAGCGCTACGCGCTGTCCCTGCCTCATGCCAAAAATCTCTTCGGAGGTTACGGTAGATTGGTAGATATTCTCTTACAACCTATAGTCACACCAATTTCCTGTGCCCCTCCCCCCCCCACAAAAAAAAGATAGAAAATAAATAAAGAATGAATAAAATAAACCCTTGACCTCCAGAAAACTTTGAAACGGTCCACTTTGCATTTACTCGATAGCGAACAATGGACACGTATCTAGATTACACTCTACGTCCAGACCCACGTATAGGAAAAGGTTCTTCGTTCATGCCACCTATGGAAAAAAGGAGGGCTGTTCCAGTGAACGTACAGTCTGTCCCTCCTTAGAACGAAGACGGTGTGATTCGGGTTTTAAGTGACGTTTATTCCTTGGGAAAGAAGTGCGTGTTCTCATTGGCTGTGTGTTACGTCACCCATAACAAGAGAAATCAGATTTACCCGTGTAACTTCACTTCGTTACGACGTGTAGTAAATAGGCGAAATGTTACGTTTTTGTCGTCTGCCATTACTTTTGTGGTGCCGTGGGTTACCTTCTAATTACTACCATGGGGGTAATTTTTGAACTCGATTCTAAATCTAAATTGTGACAAAATTATGTTGTGGTTTCCTTCTCAAACGCTTTCCATTCTACACGCCCGTCGGTGACCTACCGGTCTCACAGAAACCCACCTTACCTCGCTCCTCGCGTGGAGCGCAGCCACGAAACCTCATAAAAGGGATTCCTCTTAGTTTGCATGACCAGCTAATTACCACTATGTGATCATGTTACCCACTGTGTCATGCAAGGTTCGTCACGATTCATTCGTTGTCATGAAGTTCCATTGGCATTTACCCCGACGATGACGTATCGGTAATTATAACTGTCAATGAAACGTTTGAAAGACATAAGAGAGATGTTATCAAAGTCTTTGGTCTCCACGGCTGGAGTATATGATGCTGGTCATATTTACCAGTATATTCTTATACTCGTGTTCAGTATACTGTCATACACCACTTTGCCCATACGAAATATACCCTCCCGTTTATCCTTGAGCCCCGAAATTGCATTTGTGTTTCAATCTGAAGGTTAAGTCGAGGGACTTTTAGTGTGAAGACTTGGTTTATGCTTTAAGAATGAGATTGCCTTGTCTCGATAGACGAGAAAAAAATACTTAAGATCCCATATTGACAAGGAAGGTCGTGTTAGAATGCTTGGATAAATTCATTTGATATTTAACATCAGTTTTTATCATACTATTACCTGTTATAAGATATATGCTTGTAGTAAATAATATTTTTCCATGAAATTAGAACAAATTCGTACCTTATTAATAAGGCCTATCATTTTGGACAGGCAGTATAACACAACATGAGCAGAAATCACCCCAGAAATCGTACAGAACTATTTATTCCCATTCGTGAATCAGATTTTAAAAAAATCAGGCCATAGATGTCGTGTTTAATTTCAATAATTTGTAAAATCTGCCTTCTTCTAACACGTAGAGTTAGCCATATAATGAGTAAAGTCTGCCTTCCTCTAACACGTAAAGCCAGTCATATAATTAGTAAAGTCTGCCTTTCTCTAACACGTAGAGTCAGCCATGTAATGAGTAAAGTCAGCCTTCCTCTAACACGTAGAGTCAGTCATATAATGAGTAAAGTCTAACTTCCTCTAACACGTAGAGTCAAACATACCTAAAGCTGATCATATTCCTTATTATTATACTGATCTAAATGCCATGACTTTACTATTTCCCGACCAAGACGAAACAGACGTCGTGTCCGCTTGCATGCAAATTAACAAAGTGGATAGGTAGTGTTTTCAGTAAGATTAAACATATGCATCATTAAAGCATGATAGTGTATAAGCCGTATACTACCTATGAGATACATCCCATTAAATCTTAGATTAAACTGAAGGAAATACAGTCGAAAAATATGTACTCGCCTCTTCGTGAACTTGACGTTTTCATTAAAAGCTCAGCTGACCTCATCTTCTATCTAGATTTTTGGGAGAGAATCAATATTTTTTGATATATGTTGCAGAGGTAATTGTCGAACGGGTCTCTCAAGATTATTCGCTTTGCGAGTCGAACCAAAAGAATACAATGGGGGGGTTCTCTCGTGTATATCAAAATGCGCTCTGAATGCGTTGGTATCAGCTTGTAATGAAGTGCATGATCATGTTGCACGCATGATTTTTGCTGCGCTCTCTCCCATTTTTGATATGCTGGTCGATTCCATCTCCCCGTCCCCCATTTTCTTCCGGCACAGACACACGCAGCGGTCATAAAGTCGATGTTTCCATGTATTCCCCGAGACTACAAGTCATTCAACCACACGCAAATAGCAGTGTACTGTGTGCTATGTGTCAGATTTTACCGTGCCTTGCCATAGACCAGAATTTCACTGTCAGCCAGACGCATTTAAAACTACTTTTTTTTTTTTTTTAAACCCCCCCCGACAACATCGTACCCTACCAAGTATCATCATTATAAAGGAAGGCATGGATTCTTTTTTGAATCTCGAGTATGTACTCAACATAGCCGGTTTGCTTTCGTTATTTGTAGCACGGATTGGAAAGTCTCGTTAATTGGAGTGGTCGTATTCGTCACGGTTCGTGTTTCAACACAGCTTCTCCTGTGCTGTGGTTACCGCGTCCCGCCACAGCACAGCTTCTCCTGTGTTGTTGGTTATCGCGTCCCGCCACAACACAGCTTCTGTGTTGTGGTTACCGCGTCTCGCCACAGCACAGCTTCTCCTGTGTTGTTGGTTATCGCGTCCCGCCACAACACAGC
>JAUUDZ010038297.1:0-10804 GCA_032361705.1 Panulirus versicolor
TTCAAGAACATATTTCCATTGGCATAATTGAAATTAACCGTTTTCAACCTGTCTTTGGATGATCTAAGAACTGTTATGTATCAAGCGCGATGGCTAATGCATTTCAGAAATACGCACGATAAAGTTCGTACGTAGAATGTATCGTTAAAACTATATAGAATGAATCTAAGATTAGTGCAAGATGTTGAGTCTCAGCGTATTTTCGATCTCAAAAATGCTCTTAGAATGGTTCCACTGCTTTGGGTTCCCGGACGTGTCGAGGACAGAAGGTAAGTCGAAAAGCTGAAGCACGTCATATTACGCAACTGAAACAGGAGCAGAAGTGGAGAATCAATCACCACGGAGCGAGAACCTCACCTGGTCAGCTTAGCAGCTGCTGGGGGTGGTGGTGGTGGCTGGGTTTCATCGAGGTGTTCAGTAGCCTATCAATATTTGCGCCGAGTAAACTGGCGCTAACTTTTCGTCTCCTTGAACATGTCTAAACTGTTGCGGTTCCTTTGAGACTCGATGGTTGTAGATATATCAGGATGGAATGACTCGTGATATCCTTTTCTGTATATATGAGAATTCCATGACTGTGAGGTTAGGTTAAAATTCGCAAGAACTCATCCCACCAAAGAGGTATCTTGTCTCGAACTCACATACTAGACAAACTCGGTCTCGTATCCTCATTCCCATGAACTGAACAAACCAGGAGCCCTCCCGTTCCTCCTCCTCCTCCTCCCCGTGTATCAGGAATCACACCTTTGTAAAGTGAGCAAGTCTCAGGAGCGGCCCGGGTGTCCTTCACGGGTTGAGGATGCTGCTTACAGCGGTGGGTGGTGGCGTCTGCCTCGCTCCCGTCGCCTGTACCATCACCACGGTCTCTCTCTCTCTCTCTCTCTCTCTCTCTCTCTCTCTCTCTCTCTCTCTCTCTCTCTCCCCCCGTGGTGTGTCACGCCCTCTAGCCGGGTATAAAAGAGTAGATTATCGTGATGCTCAAAGATGATTGCGAAAGATAGTGAAATTCAGCTTAGATCTGGTGGCGTGGAAAAAGTCACCTGAAAAAAAAAAAAAAATGTATCGTATTTGCTTTGTGTCTTTGCGGTCCGTAACACGCGAGTCGTTACTGCAAAACACACAAAAAATAATCTAATCTCCTCCGCTTGTAATTCTACGTCATTTTCAGAAAGACAACGAGAGAAGATTAGATTATTTTTTTTTTTTTTTTGCTTCAGCCCCTGAGCAGGCGAAGGTAAAACAGCTTCTTTCTTTTATGGGAAGTATTTAACCTGTGTGCTTCCTGTGCACCCTCCCACCCCGCCAGGATATGACCGCGAGCATACGAGGCTGCATGCAAGATTATACACAGCCACTCTGATGCTACTTAATGAATTTGATAGAAAAAGAGCTTTTAACATTGATGACTTTAATCGTCAGATCCACAGTACCCCCTCGGCGTCATCAACAATTTCCAGTGGGATATAAAGCAAATGAGAAAAATGTCCAAATCTGACTGCTAGTTTATGTCAGGGTACTGAGGCGTCCCCAGGCTGTGGTGCTGCCACACGTCACCACCTTTATTGCTATGAGGTGCGGTACTGGAGTCTGTGGCCCTAGCCAGTTCGTGGCATCGGAGTAAGGGCCCGATGGGCATGGCACTGTCGAGTACACTCGAGTGCCTACGGCGAGGCGAGACTTGCCAAAAGGAAGGGCTACCGCTCGCCGGGCAAGAGATAGGCGTACATCTCGCCGCGGGGAAAATCTAGAGATAAAAAGAACGTGTTATGTGTCATCCAGTGCTGTGTATGAGGTGGAAAGGTCGTATGTTGGTCGACTTAAAGCCAGCAGCCCACGTGTGGGTGAAGCAGATAGAGAGAGCCCCCCTTTTTTTTTCTAAGATCTAGCCACGTTGGCCTCCAGTCTTAATAGAAAATATATTTCTTACTAGTGCGAGTGAATCTATAGATATGCATACTGTTGCATGTAAGGGGTTTGTAGGGGGTGGGGAGGTGCCACTATGTCCGTGGCCGTGATTCTTCGTTTCTTTATTCATGTGACGTCACCATAGTTTTCAAGGTTTGGGTATAGCCACCAAACTTCGTTCCCCACTTTCATCAGTCTTCCCTCCTCAGGGTTAAAAGGTTCGATGGACCTTCCCGTAGTTCTTTAAGCTGTGGACTCTCAATATATAGTCAGTCAGTTGGATTCATTGCCTTGATCTCATGGAAGCTATGCCATATCTTCCCCGAACGTGAACTCCGGGTTTCTTTGTTGTATTTCCATCTCCAGTATCGCCAAAAAGTTCTGCCACACTTCAGATTCTTCTCTTTATCTCCGGCATTACGTTCCTGATCCACATTATGTCTCTGACGGGGTCCTCACGTTCCTGATCCACATTATGTCTCTGACGGGGTCCTCACGTTCCTGATCCACATTATGTCTCTGACGTGGTCCTCACGTTCCTGATCCACATTTATTTCTCTGACGTGGTCCTCTTAGGTGTAGTAGCATTCTCAGTCTCCAGGAAAGCGCCCAATATTCCCCTCGTCCCAGCCCCCTTGGGAACAGTGGAGGACATTGCCTCTACCCTCCACAAAAGTCTGTAGTTGGTGTCATCAGACGGAGCATTATCCTTGGTCCGTTCCCTGACGGACCGGTGGACACACACACGGTCATGCACATGATGCCAGTACATCATGGCCATGTCACTGACGACAACCAGCCTCGTCATTTGCATCAGTCGCACGTAGTACAGTGATGCATCTACAGCGCTGATTTTACAACTGTTGGTACTTTCCAAATCGAGTAGAATGTTGAACCTTTCAATCCCTGATTCATTTCTTTATTAAGATTTTCTTGGTCTAAATATTTTTCAACTATCCAGAATGTTCCTGCCATAGTACGTCGATATGAATGTCCTTTTCCCCCTTCCCCAGCGTAACACCCCCTCCTACCTACAGTTGCACTAAAGTCACTGAATATCTGAATGTTTTGTTTTATATATTTCGCAGATTTTAAAAACCTGTTTGATTAGTAAAGGAAACTTTTCAATTTTTACATCCTTATGAAAAAAATATAGATTTATCATATCTACGAATTTTTGCAGATATTGCTATTTCACTACTCAACAGTTAAGCCAAAATTGAAAATGCATTTGTACACTACACTGTACCTGTCATGTAGTATACTACGTACACTAAGTGAACTACCAACCTCCAACGTTTATTACAAATACGTATGATACAGACATGGCCGGAAATGAACTTTCGACCTAAAATGAAACTTTAGACGGGAAATGAAACTGCCCTTAAAGGGAACTTTTTACCACATACCATTGAGCCTTACAGACCAGGTGAGAACACATCACTACGACCTAATGTTTACTTCATCACCGCTGCTGCTGCTGTGCATCTTCGGCAGGCAGGCAGCCTGGGGCTGGTCTTGAACCCAACTAACTGCTTTGAAGGCCGAGCGGACCGTGTTAAGATACGGTGCCGGTTGTTCTAGATATGGTACCGCTTATAGTAGGTAGTACTGGTTGTTTTAGATACCGTGCCCGGCAGAGTGTCGGTTGTTCTTTGTAGGGGACAGGTTGTTCTAGA
Source organism: Panulirus versicolor (assembly GCA_032361705.1). Lineage (NCBI taxonomy): Eukaryota > Metazoa > Arthropoda > Malacostraca > Decapoda > Palinuridae > Panulirus > Panulirus versicolor. The sequence goes on from JAUUDZ010038297.1 coordinate 3,585, forward strand.
TATGGTGCCAGTTGTTGTAGGTGTGGTTTAGGTACGGTGCCATTTGCTCTAGGTACGGTGCTGATTGATCTAGGCACAGAACTAACTTCTAAGTGCGATCTCGACTGTTCTAGGTACAGAAATAACTGTTCTGAGTACGGCACTTGCTGTTCTAGCTAGGAAACCTTGTTTTTATACCCTGCGGGCCGAGCTTTTTCCGGTAACGTAACTTTTTCTTCATACAGAGAGATGAATACACAAAATCATCAATACTATTATATAGTTATATATTACGATTACTTGTAGTGTTGACACTAGTACTACCAGTACCACTGTCACTAGTGGTGTTACTACGCCTGGTATTAATGACACCAGTACTACCTTACCACCGTCACTGTTATCGCCAATACTCATCCCCCTTCCTTTACTGCTACAACAGCTACTCACACTACATCTGTGAGTACTCCTTAACGTGTTTCAACCTACATGGGTTGGACTTTTAAGATAGCATTGAGAAAGTTTAATAAGATAAGAAAAGAAAATAGTAAAATCACTCTGAGGATACGTCACTAGATTGATTGGATTTTGGATATTGATAGTGCTATACACAGGATTATGTACATTTTATCACAGATACAGCCCGATGGTGCTTTATGGACGAGGAAGACTTACGGGAGAACCAAGCGCTTCTTTCTTCCTGAAAAGAAAATGCGAATATCAATGTATACAGTTGGTATTAGTTCGGGGAACGTTATCCCTAGGAAGCATATACTAACTTTGATGTGCTAAGAACAGTCACAGCGATCTACTAGGCATGCACGTTGCCTTCCCTGGGCTAGGAACAGTCACAGCGATCTACTAGGCATGCACGTTGCCTTCCTGGGCTAGGAACAGTCACAGCGATCTACTAGGCATGCACGTTGCCTTCCCTGGGCTAGGAACAGTTACAGCGATTTGCTTAGGCATGCACGTTGCCTTCCCCTGGAATAACGACTCAGTCATCTGCATCGTCCGTGTCATCACGTCTCTCTTCTACTTCAGTATGGATGGAGGATTTATAAACCACCACCACCCTACCTCAATTATGTTAAACCATTGTATGAATTACCAAGTTACACAACCTGTTTATCATAGATCAGCCATTAATGTTTACATAGCTAGAGTGACCGCGAATACCCTCACCTAATACCGTTAAACAAAGGCTTTCAGGCTCTACAGAAGTCAGGTTATAAGGCTGTGATAATTATTTCACGTAGAATTTATACATCCACGTGAAAATGATTTCAAATACTTCCAGTATGATTATAGTTTCATGTAGAGCTGTGAAAATTATATCAAATACTCCTGTATGATAATAATTTCACGCAGGGATTACAGATACACATGAAAATTAGATACTTTTCAGTATCATAAAAGATATACAATAGAAATGAAAAGATCTCTTGTATGTCATTGAGCTACATGTTTGTATTCTCACAGGTGTGCGTATGTCGCTATTAAACATGTACAATGTATGATAGTGTATATCAAAGATTCAGAGAAGCAGGTAATGCAGATTTGCTGGATAGTTTATGTAAAAAAAGAAATAGGAATTAATTAAGAAGATATCGTTACATCAGTAGTTGTACAGTGTCCAGCTCTGCCATGTAGCTGAATTAGATGTACTTTACGAGCAGTGTGTGGATGTTGCAGCTCCAGTGAATCCTGGCGAGTATTAGACATGGCTTGTATGAGGGGCATCGCTGGTGTTAAAGCCCCTCCCCGTATTGACATACAGGTTATCTCATACATATACGCATACATAATCATGCACACATACATTTACACCTGTCTTTTACTGGTTTGTGTGTATGTGCATATGCACATAGGAGTAAAAAGAAGGAGCAACATGAGTAACACAAATGGTAATTAGATATAGTAATCACACAGACATATAGAAATGGAACCCACGAGTGAATAACTTCCTACCCGTAATGTACAAATAGGTGATTACACAAACGCACACATATATAGACAGAAAGGCCCTTACACACCTAAGCTTTTCCACAAACAGCTTTGTCATCTTGTTGAAGCCTGTGGAAGATTATATTTTACTTCTTAGAACCCACTATAATACATCTTTAATGTACGGTGTTTTTGATTAAGTGAGATCATCACATGTGCGATTACTGCTGGATTGACAGTTTAATTTCCGAGATGAGCACAGATGTAAGAGATTAGCTGTTCGTTGTTTACAAAATTAGGTTTTCTAGCTTAGCTTACGCGACGAGGATATGTGTTGATAGTTTGGCTAGTCGTCTTGTGCTATTCTGCGTTTTACTCCTGTAGGCCTTTCTGGCTCGTTCAAATGTCTGATTAGGTTTTACATTTTTGCTCCTAATCTATTTTTAACTAGGTTCAGCTGTTTCCTTGTTGATACCAAGACATAGGTGAACCACGTTTGTAGACTGGTTGTTTCATGTGCTGAAGACTATGTATGGCCAGTCCTTGCTCTTAAGTTGAATAGTATCTTAAGCATTTTTTTTTTTTTGTAAACAAAGATTCAATGTGTGGACTGGTCCCTATTGTGTTGCGAGGACTCGACTACCTTTGTTTGCTTAAATTTTACTTGAGTTTCCCCTCAACATTTTCCTCGTCTTATCGGTGACTTTATCCTCCACCTCATTAATAGACCTTTTAGCATGTGATGATCACGAGGGTCTTGATTAGTTAACTGTTAGCCATTGGAAAAAAAAAATGAACTATATACTTTTAAGAACTTGAATACTTTTAAGGACTCTTAATGGAAAGTTGCCATCTAGCAACACACTCCATGGGACATGACGAAGCGAATCTGAAGTTGCTGAAAGACCACTAACAATAACAACTACTTAGTTGAAGTTATTCATTAGCTCGTAATGTCAGCAATATAACATCAGTGTTGCAGCAGTCACTGACGACTTGATTATATATGTATATATCGGATTTACGAAAGGAGTTTTCAGACCCAACTCTTGTCTAATCCAGGCGCCGGAGAATAAAGGGTCTTGCGTAAGAGGCCTTGACAGGGAGGTGTCCTTAAAGGGCAGCTTAGTCCTCGGTAGGATATTTGAATGGTGCAAGTCCTTTGTTCCATCTCTTATGTTGAATTGGTATTTAATGGTTTTTGTACAAAAAAACTTTTCTATACTTTTTTTTTTCTTTTTACACACCCATGATCAAATAGTCCCTCACTACTTAGGTTAGTTCAGTCGTCAAATCCTGAAGCATTGTCTTAATGATGGACGCTTTTTATAGTTAGGAAAGTTAGTCTTACGTAAAAACAAGGCAAGGGCAGGGAATTCCCGTGGAAGGTCCAAATCATATCGGTACCGAGGGTGAGGACGATTCCACTAAAGCATTTAACTTTTTCTTTGGAGGAAAGTAAAGCGGCTCTTCAGATGATATCAGACACCCAAGTGCAGTTTACATTATTCAAATTATGGAAATGATTGTTTCCCATCCATATTCCAGGTAGGTTGTATTTCAGTTACAAAAGACAGTTGTACGGTTTTCCAGTATGTATTTACTTTTTAGGGTCAGTTCGTCCGTACCGTGGATGCTTTACCTTTAGACTGGAGTCAGTAGGCACAGACATGTCTTTTCCTCCCTTTTCCCATTTTTTTTCTAGCAACCAGACTTTTTCACTGGATAAGCCATAGGGCCCTATTTTCTCTCTCTCTCTCTCTCTCTCTATATATATATATATATTAATAGTCTGAAATTCCTTTGCACTTTTAGAATCCATGTTAATATTAGAACCAGATAAAGTCTAGATATCTATATAGGTTAGTTGGATCTCCATTGGTTTCATTTCTAACAGGTGCACTGCACTCCATGAGCCTCATTTGTTTGTACTTACATTTGCAAATAAACCAAAATTACATTATATGAAAGAAATCTATCAGATGCACTGCACTCCATGAGCCTCATTTTTTTTGTACTTACATGTACAAATAAACCAAAATGACATTATATGAAAGAAATGTCCAGTCCTTTGCACATTTTAACTTGTTTTGTCTGAAGCAGAAACTTTTTCTTTTGCATATCAAATTGCTTTCCCCACCTTTGCAAGGTAGCATGAGGACCATGTGAACAATAGCCTCATTTGCATACACATAGTTTCTGACAGTCATGTATAATTTATCAGAACTAGCATCTGCCATCCACAGCCAAACTCCACAGATGTTTCTGACAGTCATGTATAATTTATCAGAACTAGCATCTGCCATCCACAGCCAAACTCCACAGAATACTTCATGACTTACTGATACCTTGACTGCTTCATAAGCCCTGGTTTGGCCCATCTAAATCACACATCACTAATGCCTGGTCTCTTGCATCAAAAACTGCTGACACACTCAGCTACTCTGTTGCTTCTCTTCATCTTTCTTCTCATGGCCAGATGCATGAGGAATAATAATTACCCATCACATGCAATCCACTTTAATTTTTACCCATATCAGTCTGGAACTCACTTCCTTACTCTCTTTCACACATTCCTACAAACTGCTTCAGCAGAAGAGATGCCCCTTCCTTAGCTTTTGCCCTCACACCAACTATTGGCTTTACCCCAAAGACTTTCCTAAACGACTCCTTCCCTTTACCAATAAGCTTTGTTTCACTCAGAGCCAGAACATACAGGTTTCCTCAATCATACTACCTGTTTCTCCTTTCTTATCTTGATTAAATCCACACACATTCAACACCCAAGCCTGAGCCTTTGAGCATGATGAGAACTCCACTTGGTTCCTTCCCATGTTCCATCTTTTTCTATGACATGCAGGGAATATGAAGATAGAATTTATTTCTTCCCCTAGGAGTGTATAGTGATAAGTATGTCCTGTGATTATACAGTACTGGACAAGCACAGTTACACCTAAAACATCTGGATGATATTAAATGCACCTTAAAGTCATTAGAGAAGACCTTATATTTTTGGGTTTACTGTATAAGTAAATACTCCATGGGGAAAGGTATTTATAGTAAAATTCAAACAAATACTTTATGTATGTATGTATTATACACCATGCATTGGAATAAAATGATTTTTGTACTGTTGTTTTCTCAAACTGCAATTTTCTGTGGCCTACATAACATCATTGAAAACTGTTAGCACAAAAATTTAGAAATTCAGTTACTTAAATACATTTTTAGAAAATTAGAACATAATAAAAAATCCAGTACTTCAACTATTTCCCAGACAAGCTGGGATGTAAAGGTTTAAGACTGGTTCTTCGAGATAGACCAATTCTTAGTCCAGTATTCTGATTAGTGCCAAGAGATGATTTGGGAAGAGAACTTGAACTACTACTGCCTGGAGACTGAAGTAAGGGACTCTTAAAAGGTGTTTTAACTAAGCCTACAGATACTCTTGAATTTCCAGTGGAAGATGGGGAACTAACTGTTTTTGAAGTTTTAACAACTTGAGAATTCTCTCTAGCATTCCTATGCGGAGACAGCATGACAGTTGTTGAGTTAACAGCTTTTGCTTTAACCACAGTGGGAGACCTATGAGGACTTACAGTTGAAGAAATTTCAAGTGCTTTTGGTGTGGAAGGACTTTGAGGTGCAGTGTTCTCTTTTGCTGCTGATGCTGGCACTGTCCTTGTGGGAGTAGAGTTTTGACTAGTAACTCTGCTTTTACCTTGAGTTTTTCCAGTGGCTTTGGAAATTGGAGATTTATTTTTCTTTGAAGCTCTTGCCTGTTTTCCCTTCTTCTTTACTGGAGATATTGTAAAGTCACTTCCCTCAGAAAAATCGGAGTTGGCATCTCTATCACTGTCAAACCCATCAAAACTGTCTGAGTCAGTATCTGTAAAGAAAAAGTTTTTGCAAATTTCTTTTATTTCTCATTGCTGTTTACAAGAATTACAACATCAATCAGTATCACACTGAAGAAATATTACAGCATTAATTTATTAGCTTGAATGATAAAAGCATTGAGAAAACATTTATTACTGGAAGTTTAGGTAAGAGGATATTTAATTTTGTTTATCATGTGCCAATAGAAAATCAAATCTTTCTTGCATTCATGATGCAAATTTCAAAATTCTAAGTACAGTAACAGCAAATCTGACAATCATCAAAATTTTCTCCCCCTCATAAAAACACCCTCTGCCAATTTATTTCATTTCATCTCTGTTTTTTTGAGTACCCATTACCTTTCAAATGACACTTTAGATATTTTCCTAAAGCCATTTAAAAAAATTTTTATTTTGAATGTTGAAAAAGTTTTCTCTCCTTAGCATGTTCTGCAAGCAATAAGATATACCTTGGGAAATATTTGGCTTTGGATCATGCTAACTCCATTAAATTGGTGAGGAAGCTCAATTTCATTCCCCAGTTTTGGTCGAGTCTCTATTGACCATAGCATTTTGCTTAACATCTGGAATGCCGTCAGCGAATCAGTGATTGCCAGTGGGTCAATGTCTCTGAACTGGCCACTCCTGACTGACCATAACTTACAGTAAAAGCCACATATAAATCCTTCTATCTCTCTAAATATTTCTCACACACATACTTTAAAGCGAACACCTGAGCCACACATTCTTTACCATTTCTAAAACCACATTGTTCCACCCCAATTTGATATTCTGTACATGCTTCCACCTTCTCAATCATTACTTTCCCATACAAATTACCAGGAACATTCAACAGACTTATACCTCTAGTTTAAGCACTCACGTTTCTCCCCCTTGCCTTTATTCAGTGGCACTATATATGCATTCTGCCAATAATCAGGAACCTCATCATGATCCATACATTAACTGAATTTCCTAAAGTCAACAACAGTCACTCCTTTTCTTAAGAAATTCAGCTGTAATACCATCCACATTTTCTCTTATGCAAGGCTTTTACCACCTCTTCTCTCATCACCAAACCACTCTTCATGACTCTTGCTTCACACACCACCCTGATTCAAACACCCTACATCTACCATTCTATCATCAAACACATTCAACAGTCCTTCAAAACTCCCCCATCCCCACCTCACTTCACTACCTGGAAATCCTCCCCTCCCGTTTTTGATTTTCCAAAAGAAGGAACAAAGAAGGGGGTCAAGTGAGGATATTCCCTCTAAGGCTCAGTCCTCTGTTCTTAACGCTACCTCACTAATGCAGGAAATAGATGTGGGAAGGGAGCTGTGGTTTTGGTGCATGATGGCTGGAGACTGGGTGTGAACAAGTGTGGCCTTTTTGTCTTTTCCTGGTGCTACCTAG
>JAUUDZ010038308.1:428-10804 GCA_032361705.1 Panulirus versicolor
TTCCATGACCCGCCATCACCTGTATGATCGGTGACGTAACATGTGGACTCTTGCCTTCACAGGTAACTTGTGTTGCATGACCCACCCTCTCGCCGCCCTGTCGCAACAGTGTGTGGTAAGTAACACACTAAACCCTTCATTACCATCGTCGGAAGTTTGGTAGCAGCGTTACAAGGGTGGTAACGCAGGCGACCTCCCAAGGTAAGTAACGGTGACGTTAGATCGGTAACATTTTGGAAACCTCTGGAGGTTGGTAACACTGTGTAATACCTCGCTAGGTTAATGACAAATGCAGTTACCGATTTGGTAACAGTATGACCGGGTTGGGATATGGTAACGTTTTACAGTTGGAAGGACAGTAACAGAGTATCACCAACTTTGGGAACTCGTGCACAGTGCATGCATTACAAGTTTGGTAGCTCTCACACCGTCACCAGGTTCGTCACGCTAGATTCTTCTTTTCTTTTTTTTCCGCCATGTCACAGAGCGGGTGACTCTATGGTGAGGAGTGGGAGCAGTTACCCTGTGATCCAGTGTGGCAGTGGGCTGGCTGCGGGGCGCCGAGGGTAGTGTGCTTGACAGTGTTGGAAGCGGGTTACTGTGAAGTCAGTGAGGTTGGGAGGTTTAGGCCGATAAATGTCACCTCTAAACTCCTCCTGTAGTAAGGTTGAGGAGTGAACTTAAACCTCCCATGGGGTTGAGCATGTCGGTACGACCCTTGGGCTAGACGGAACGACTTTGAGTATGATGGCTTAGCGTTTGACCTGACCCTAAAGTTTTGTCAGGTCAAAGGCCGGACTATTTTTATATAGCCAAGGGTTGCACTGCCTCGCTGAAGGGTCGTACAGTCATACTTGGGAGGTTAAAGCGTTCACGTCGTAAGTGTTCACATGTATTACGGTAGCTTGTGGTGGTAGCCATAGCCAGGGGCCTACGAAGTCGCCCTAGGTAGTCGTCGTCCGCCTCATGAAGACGTGGGTTCAGCTGGGTTCAGCTAGGGCTACTGGAAACTCCATGGGACGGGAAGTTGAATCAGATGCAACAGAACATATTTATACCTTCCTTGAACCCACTGCGTCCTGTGATGTCGCTTGCGGATCTCTCAGACAGTCAGTACGATCCGACCTGAGCCAGTTCGACCACAGCCAGTCTGTGGGACGTGCATCAAGGAGGACTTGCCAGAGAAAACATGTTCTGTATTCTAGGTGTATTGTGACTTTAAGAATATATACCTTTTCAACAAATCGTGTTTGATAAGTTACTAGAGGTATGATGTGTTTACAAGTTTTCCCCCATCTCTCGTATGCCTTAATTTTTCTTAAAAGAATTAAAAGATATACGATCGACTTCAGCAGTGCAAATGTCGTGGTGTCTGGAAACAAGAGGCGGATGGTGGTAATCCTGAGCAAACGTTGGCAGTGATGGAGGGCGTTTTACGGGAGACTGCAGGCGATAGACCTGTTGGGGGAGGTGGAGGAGTCAAGGGGCGCGGGTGGGGGATAGGAGGAGGAAGTGGGAGTCATGGAGGAAGATTGATGAGAGGTGAAGGGGAAAAGGAAATGGCTGAATGAGAGTGCTAGGAGATAGGATGAGGAGAGTAAGAGGGAGATATGGGAAGGGGGGGTTGAATGAGAGAGGTGGTTGGAGAGAGAGAGAGAGAGTGTAGTGTGAGGGTCGGGGCACCTGTCCTGTGGGTCTGGTCTCCCTTGTGTCATTGGCTCATCCGCTTCACCTATTAGCTAGTTAAGGCTACCTCCACCTGCCTGCCACCGCAGCCACCACCTGCCCAGCGCTACCACCTCCTGACTATCGCTGCCGCCGCCGCCATCACCACCTGCCACCCACCACCATCATCTGTCCAGCATAACCATCACCCTTGCGTCATGGCCGCTGCTGCCACCATCTGTCCATCTGTCTGCTCATTATTGCCACCACCACCTGCCTACCCCACACCTGATCCCCCATCACTTATTCCCACTAAGCAGCGACAAGTCCCCTATAGAAAACCTTTTAACAACGGTAAACAACCACGTACCTCTGCTTACATGGCATCACCATCACTACAGTCTTCCACCTTTCACCACCATCCTTCCACCAGCACAAGCACCTTCACCATCACCAGTACCGTCTCCACCTCTCAACATAATGGCCCCTGCCCACCGTATGTCACCACCAACGTACCACGTAACTCCACTCTCTGTATAGCGCCATCCGTCCACCTCATATCACCACCGCCTCACCACAAAGTCGTCCTCGGGTGCATGGGTAGTGAGTTGTTCAGGAAGAACTATATGACGCACGCTCGCCCTGGGCCTGGCCGTCCCACCTGAAGGCACTCGTATGATTGCTGGAAATCCAGACCGGAATGGACTGAGCTACGAAGAGAGAGAGAGAGAGAGAGAGAGAGAGAGAGAGAGGGAAGGAAGCCTTCCGTTTGCCCGTCTTGGAAGAAAGAAGAATAAAGGAAGACGTGGTAACTACGTCTAGACTTCTTAACACTCCAAGAGGACATTGACGCAGCACAGTTCTCAGATGCTGAACAGACTCGAGAACAAGAGGACGCAACCGGAGGTTAGTCATTGGTACGGAGGGACGTGAGGAAGTATTTCTTCAGCAAGAAACTTTTAATTCATGGAACAAGCTATGCCAAGAGGGAGTAAGTGCAACTTCCATTGAAGAGTTAAAAAAAAAACGAAAAGGCTATTAGACCTAGGATAAGAGGTGGGATCCCCGGGAGTGCGAGGTAATAACCACATTACCAACTATTTACCACATAATGCCACCACCTACCCACCACCTATCTGTACACAACATTCTCCCTTCCACATATGGTTATGTACTACCTCCGCCACCTCACTGGATCAAACCGCCTGCCTACCACGTACCACATCCTGCACTACATCTACAAACCCCCACTGCAAAAGCAACATCATGTGTTTCCTCACGCGTTGCACCACGTACCCAACACGTAAACACCTACCCACAATATAGTACCACCTGACTACCACTGAAAGGTAGTCTATCCACTACATACACCCACTCATTACATAAAGCCACTTTATTTACACCACCTACACACAACACAGAAACACACTCCTGCCACATTAACCTGCTCATCATGTAACACCACTTTCCCAACGCATACCGTCATTTACCCACTACATAATACCATCCACGCCCACCAGATATACTCACCTGGCCGTCTACAAAACCGCATACCACCCCTTTCAGTCTCTGGCTACCATATACCACAACCCTTCTCCACCTACAACCATCTGCCCGGCTCCAAGAAGCTGAGTACCCAAGCCTTTAAGTCCATCCTCTTCAGAGAAAAAAAAAATTTGTATAGTTTGAAGAAGAAACATTGTGTTCGTAACTTGTTACAGGCTGTTGAAAACTCTTAGCAAAAATAGGGGAAATTTGATTTACGTCGTAAAGATACTGAGAAACTTATGTTTCTTCTTGAGAAGTAGTGTGTTGCAGACTGGTTGTGTACCAGATGTGCTTGTGTTGCGTGGCTTTCCTGACCGATGGCTAGCTCTAGATTGTGTTAGGTAATGTTAACTGTATCCAGGACTCCCTAGACACACAGTGTGCGTTTAAAAAAAGAAAAGCCTCTCTGCTGAAATATATGAAAGTATTCTCAAAGAATCCGTCTTAGTTTGAAACGTTTCCCAGTTTCTGTCACAAAGCCAAATGCTGTTCCAGTACACCTTCCAGGAGAAGTCGTAAGGCTTCGACGGCCTGGACACGTAGTGCGTCTCCAGCGTCACGTCATGAAACCAGGGTTGCGTGGAACCACCTCCCTCTCCTCCCCTCGGTTTATGTCACAGGACCAAGACGGCGTTGAAAGACATCCTAGTGTACGTCACAGAACAATAACTACCTCGGAACATCATCTAACTTACCTTACACAAGCTAAGTCTTCCCTAAATCACCTCTCAGCACATATGACAGGGTTCAAAATACCTTTAAAGTCTTGGTGTCATTGTTACCTCCATTCTCGGTTTCGTATGATGGATCGGACACATTGCGGCCACTCGCATCACTGGTATACCTCCTCAGCTTGAAGGTACACCTCAGGAAAATCAGAACTGCGCGTCTTGTTTATCTCACGGAGCCAGAGACTTCCTCTGAACACCCTGTGGACTCGACTCGAGACCAAGACTACCTCTGAACAGACCTGTACCTTAGTAGATGCCAAGATTCTCTCGGAATTGCCCTCAAAACACTTCCTAGAGTCGGAGACTCCCTCTGAACACGCCTCTGTGCGTCTCTTGGAGTCGAGACCTCCCAGAAACACCTCCCCAGTCTACCTCCTAAGAGCTAGGGGCTGTGTCTAAACACCTTCCCTGTGAGACGTGTCCCTGGAGGGTCGGGCTGGCCGCCACAACCTGCCGTCGGGGCTTGTTGCGGAACTAGAGGCACCAGGGAGTGGGGGGGAGGGTGAGCGCCTCCTTGGGCCGGTGTCTCTCATTAGCTGCGGCCAGCACCCGTCTTATTCCTCCCAGGGGAGCGTCACCACCTTCGTCCGGAGTCCACTGGGTCTTGCTCTGTGTACCTTGTGTCTCCGCCGTGTTGCTGTCTGCCTGATTGTCTGTCGTGGCTGTGCTCTACTCTGTACCCTGTTCCTCGATGTGTTGCTCTGTGTGGTGTCTGTGTTATTATTGTCTGTGCTCTGTGCCGCGGCTGTGTTGCTTTTGTACCTTGAGTTTTGGCTGCTTTGCTCAGTGTACCCTGTATCCTGTGTTATGTGTAGTCGTTATGTTGGTCTTCGCGCCTTGTCATTGTTTCCTTGGTGGTCTTTGTACCGTGTTCCATAGCCATGGTGGTCTTCGTACCTTGTGTCGTGGCCTTAGTGGTTTTTGTACCATCTTTCGTGGCCCTTACCTTGTTTGGTAGCCTTTTCGGCCAGTTCGTTTTGTTCGTCAGCATTGTTGGCCAGTGTATCTCGATAAACAGCATTTGTGAAAAGGTTTTTGTGCCTTCTTACGTGGTATGATTTCTTACAGCATGTTACCTTGTCTTTATAGCAGCTGACATGGCACGGGCAAACTCATTTCCCGGACGAAACCGAATAGTTCGATAGTTAAAAAGATGAGAGTTAAGGTAAAAAGGAAGGGGGTTGAATAGCGTGTCTAAATCCTTTTTGTATACCCAATTCTCAAGTGTAAAAGGTAACAGGAAGAGGGAAAGACGAGAGGAAGAGAACTAAACAGCTTTGCAGTACAAGAAAAGAGAGAAGCTTTTTATAACGGCCCGTCCTCGTGTGTCTGGACTCCACAAATAAACTGTGGGCAGCCTTTCGCCTACCGCAGGTCCAGGTCATAGGGCCCGGGAGAAGCTCAGACAGCTCACGAAAGCAGTGAGCGAAATCAGTCTGTACAAGTGTCAGAAAAGGCAACATCACGGCAGATAGGAAGACACTGTTGGACAGATGTTATAACAGGGGTGAAGCGAAAGGCGCTTGATCCCACCACGCCCAAAAGAAAGTTGGAAGAAGAGCCGCCGTAGATGTTCGGGCAGACCCCCATACGGAGGCAGATGTGATCCCTGTGGATACGGAAGAACTGCCCAGGAGAGAACTTATTCCGACGCTCATAAAACACTTGCAGATCATAGAAAGTAATGCCTTGTTTTCATTATACGGGGTTTGCACGATGGATTAGACTGGAATATATGGTTATACCTAACATGTTGATGTTATTACAAGACTGAAGTGAAGTGTTCTGAAAATTTGATAGAAGGATATGAGTGAGATTTGGAAAGAGATATTGGTAGAGATGCACCAATTTAATCACTTGACCGCATACCCATATTGGAGGTACTGACTACACTGGTCTGGATAGAGAAAGGAATTGTGTTCAGTTCGAGGAAAAGAACAAGTATTGGAATGGCGGAAGAAATTGTTATGAGGATTGTAGAGTGGAATAGTCAGCGTCAGAGTGAACACGGTTAAAGGCTGGAAAAAAAAAATAAAGACCGTTTATGAAGGGAAGGAAGAGCGTGGGCGATCGTACAGGAACTTGAAGTTCACCACTACTTATAGGGTGAGAGGGAGGAGACGCATCGTCAGTGACTACCATGATGGAGTGAGCGGGAAAGAAGCTGAGCAACAGAAAACGGAGAGAGAGAGAATCGCGGAGATAAAAATGGAAAATGAGTTGATATGCATATAGGCTTGTGCCACACCCTGTGAGACGTTGCAGAGGACCACGACAGAAGATGCAGCAGAATCACTGAGGACCAGATAGAGAAATCAGTAGTAAACCTGGTACAACGAAGACCCTAGTGCTAATCTATAAGTAGGAAGTGGTCTTTTAGGTGTTAAAGGGAGTGACAAGTGTAGAGCTTCGAAGACTTTAGCAAATGTGAGAGGGATGGAGCGATAGTTAGAAGGGCCAGGACGGTCTCAGAGACGCATTGGACCAAGGGCAGGCTTCTAAAGTAGAAGTGAAGGTCTATGTTTATTGAGGTGTAACAGGTGGTCAAGGGTCGAAGCTGGTTCGGAGGTATGTATGGCTTTTTTTTAAGTAGCGAGGAGATGTTCCATCTCTCCAGCACCTCTTGATCACATGTAGGAAGAGGAGGAGAATAAAAGCTTTGCGCGAAGGAGGTACGGAAGGGCATAGGTGTAGTAAGGAGAAGCGGATTGAGGGGAATGAGATATGAGATCTTCCAGAGGGAAAATTCGGTACCAAAGAGAGCGGCTTTTATCAGCTGAAGTCTAGCTATATATTGATCAGGGCGAGGGCGAGGAGGAAGAGTTGAATCACACACAAGTTGTTGGAGAGGGCCTTTGATTACGGACCGGAAAACTGGTAGTCGAGGAAGGCAAGTCGGCGCACTTCTAATGAAAGTGCGCTTTACTCTGCAGACGGCAGGACTGTGGTGATGCTGAGCGGAAGAAGTGAAGGCGGACTGAGAATCGGGAGAGGAGTAAAGTTTCCTCTCTCTCTCTGTACACCTTGACCAACGTACCCCACCAGGATTGATTCCCGCACATGGCTAGGTTTAATCTTATGTTTTCTTTAAGCTGATAAGTTCATAAACTTATTGGACATATAGTAAGTTTTGTTTCTCCGTCACGTATTTTTCACCCTGACACCATGATGCACGTGTAGAGACATCTGTCGTTTGATGTTGTCTGTACTTGCCTGGTACTATTATCCTCTTTGTATCTGCTGCCTCCTCGCCTTCACTTAAACACACTTCAACTTTGCCTACTACGCATCACTCAATCTGTGTGTTCTCGTATGGTGTTACTCATGTGCGTTCGGGTTGTCATTCTCAGTTGCGCATCTCTATGTACGTATGCCCGACCCTCCGTCCGCCCCCAGGCCTTTACGCAGCAGAGGTTTGGGGCGGGGGGATTCAAGGTGTTCCTTATGGCCTTATGTGCGGCATTAGCATGCAGTGGGTATGGAAGCGGGGGATGATATGGTCTTAGAGGGAGGGAGAGGATGGGAGAAAAGGTAGTAACGTGGCCTTGGACGGAGGGTGGAGATGGGAGCGTAGATAGTACGGCCGTATAAGAAAGGAGAGGGTGGGAGGGAAGGTGACATGGCGTTAGTGGGAGAGGACGGATGGGAGGGGAGTTATCATGGCAGTACAAAGGAGAGGGTAGGAGGGAAGGTGATATTCGACTGGAGAGGGAGGGAGAGAAGGTAACATGGCTTTAGGGAGTGGGGTTGGAGGGGAAAAGGGAACTGGGGGTCTTATGGAAGAGGGGAAGAAAGATACGAGAGGAATAGGAAATATGAGAGAGTGTAGGGAAGAACAAGAGGCAAAAGAAGAAGACTAAGATGGCAGGAGAGAGAAGGAATCGAAGGAGTGTGTTAGGAGGAGGCGTAGGCAACAAAAACCTTCGAATATAGTAAGCACTAGAAAGGGATGGAAGGGAAAGAGGGATGCTGACGAAGATATGGAGGTGAGATGGTAGGGGGCAGGGAAGTGGGAGGGAAACGATGAGGTTACAAATGAGGGGAGAAGAACGCGAGACAAGCATGAGAGCGGGGATGATGAGGCAGTCTTTAGGAAAAAAGGGAAGACTAGTATAGGTCGTGAGGGCGTAGACGAAGGGAGAGTGAAGGGAGATAAGAGAGGCGTATGGTTGGCTGCGTCAGGTGGTGGTGGTGGTGGTGGCGCTGATGGCGGCGCGGCCTTGCAAGGCAGGAGGTGAAACATCACGTGGGGCTCTGGCCTCGTTTGTTTACATGCGTTGCTCAACACGGCTCGCGTTTCTCGCCGGCCCAAGAAATACATATCAAAATTCATTCATGGCAAAGTTCATCCAGTTTATTTGCTTGTACAGTTTTCTCTTTAACGGAAATTTAAGAATACTTGAAGAGCTTTACCGTCGTCAAGTGTTCATGATTATAAAGACAGACAGACACAGGTTCTGCCGAGATGGTCATTATCCACAGGAAGTGGGTTCATGCAGTGTGAGGGACTCCTGACGGGGGCAGGAGAGTAGTTGGTTGATGAGCAGGGACTGCTGGAGCCGGGGTCAGCTGGCCATAGAGGTAATTGTTGAGGAACTCGTGAATAAATCCCAGCGGACGAGGTAAGAGGGTGGCACTCAGGCCAGATAGGGGGCAGGCTAGGGGGAGAGGCTCTTGTCTCGAGGCGTATGTTCGGCCCACCACCACCCGCAGGAGTAGGCCTCCGCTCACCCTCCTAGAGCACCACATCCTCATAGCTCCTCTCACTTTTCACTCGGTCTTCATCACCCATACCCTTCACCATCCCAGTTCCCTAACTCGTGCCCATCATTGTACGCCTTTCACCAGCCCAAAGCTTTAACCTGTGCAATGGTTAACCCCTGACCCGTATCCACTACAGATTCCTCTCATTATCGTGAGCTTCTCACTAGCCTCCTTCCTCCATCAGTCCCTCACTGAGCAGGAATCGTACACCTTACAGCCTCATGACTTGCATCCTTCATCCCATATTCTAACCTTCACCACTTTCATACTTCATGAGCTTTGTAAATCAGAACCTCCTGCCTCTCGAGACCTCTGGACACTCCGCCTCATAGATCCACCTGTCTAAGCCCTTAATTTCCATTTCCTGCGCCTCATGACTTTATTATAGAGCTTATCCCCAATGGGGCCACCCTCCGTCGAGGTCCTCAATCCTCAGAACCTTCACCTATGATAACCGTCTCGTGTAAGAGTCTCTTACAACTCGCTTCCCTTACAACCCTAACCTGTCTCTTTAACAGTCGCTGTTCCTCAGAACCTCCCGCACCGTTGGACGTCCACTCCTCGCTGTCTCCCTACCATCACGACCCTTAATGCTTCAGGACCTGTGTCTTGCTCCTCCCCGACCTCGTCACCTGTTATTCTTGCATCATCCTCTCCTTTCTTTCAGGCCTTTCCCGCCCTCTCTTCTCTCACCCAGGGTTACCGTCCCATTTCGTACTCTCTCACCTCTCAGTCGATGTTGACAGCATTCATATTCACCACCAGTCAGAGGAGTAAGGCGCTGTTAGCTGCCGTCTGTCTCTCCCGACCATCCTCTCTTCTACTATTACTACTACTGCTGTTGCTACTACTACTTATATATGATTGCTACTACTATTTCTATTATTATTATTATTACTACTACTCCTGTCCACACGCCCATTTCTTCCTTCACGCCCCCGCCCCCGCCCCCTCACGCCCCCCTTCGGGAAAGTGGTGGTGGCGGTGGTGGTGGTGGTGGAGGCTGGGGGTCGGGGGCGCCACCTGCTGCGGTAACCTGCGGCGGGAGGAACAAGAGGCTCGTTGTGAGGCTCTTCCTGCCCGCCGCTCCCTGAATGCCAAATGAGACCCATGAATGGTCGTCTATTGGCGGTGTGCTCCTGCTTCTGCTGCCGCTGCTGCTCCTGCTGCTCCTGCTCTTGCTCCTGCGACTACAACTACTACTACTACTGCCAAACTGCTACTACTACTACAACTACTGCTACTTTCGGTACCACTACAGACGCTATTTTTACATCATCTCTATTTCCTCCCGCTGTTCGTCCTCTTATTGCAGCTGACGCAGGACTCTCTGCTGCAGGTGCTGCTGTTCCTACTATTTCTTCTACTTTTAAGCGCTTCTGCTTATGCAAGTGTCTCTGCTTTTGATGCTCCAACTGCTGCTGCTGCTGTTTCTGTTCCTCTTCTGATAACTTGCTCCCGGAAGACGTACCTTCACTCGCCCACGTTCTTGCAACATGATGATTTCGTCCCTCTTGCTTGCTTGCCGTACTTACCTCGACTTTCTTCTCTGTTCTCTCGCTTCCGTCGCTCCAGTACCTCCCTCCCTACCTGACCAAGACTTTAGCACGAACGGCTACTGAGTAAGTCAGGTATTTCCTGCCCGCCTCCTCTCTTCCCTCTGCTTCT
>JAUUDZ010038319.1:0-10803 GCA_032361705.1 Panulirus versicolor
TATTCTTTCTTCCCTAGAAATAAATTATAAAATAATGAAAGAATTTTATCATAGATCTAATGATAGAAAGGATAATAAAATTATATGAAATGTGTGTTATGTTTTAAAATTACATATCTGTGGTTCAAGGCCCTCACACTGCAAATTACTTACAAAATACTAGTTTCTTGCAAAAGCCATTTTCAAGTGTGAAAATTATCACAAATTAAGTTGACTATTTCTTTACAATCTACTAATCACTTCTGTGAAGGTCTGATCAATCTGGTAAGTAATTTCCAAGATTTTCCTAAATTTCACTGAGTCGCAAATCATTTTGCCCTAAAGTGGTCATATCAAAAATCAGGAAATAAGGAAAATTGATAAAGTTACAGCTCATCTAACCCAGTGGTCTCTAATTTTAAGATTAAAATGTGAAAAAATTTCAAACATGAAAAAATGGATAAAAAGTAATAAGCTTCCAAGGTGAGCTATAACGTATCTGAAAATTCATTCCCTGAATTCTGTATCAATACTAATTCAGAAGAGTATCATCTAAGCAGCAGAAAAAATCTGCAGACACATCATCTACCGTAACCTATGTATATCCTTATTCAAAATTTTCTATACACTTTCTTACTTCCTCCCCGAGATGTCCCTTCTATCCTTAAAAGGCCCCTGCAGCACTCATGGAGCTGGCCACATCCACCAGTCAGGACCACGGGTCATGAAGTTTCATGATACTGCGTGTGATTGCTTCAAGTCACTTGAATCACTTGATCAGATATGGGGCATGCAAAAGGTACGAGGTATTCTCCCTACTCTACGGATACTAAGTGATTTTCAGCTTTTCAGCAATACTGAGGTGTTTCCTGAACCTTTCAGCATATGCAACACTCACAGCACTATG
The DNA here is from genome assembly GCA_032361705.1 of Panulirus versicolor. Taxonomy (NCBI): domain Eukaryota; kingdom Metazoa; phylum Arthropoda; class Malacostraca; order Decapoda; family Palinuridae; genus Panulirus; species Panulirus versicolor. The sequence goes on from JAUUDZ010038319.1 coordinate 887, forward strand.
ATCTGCCATGACTTAAACAAAAAATCCTGCATTTGTGTGAGAACATGGGCTTTAATTTTGTTTGTGTGTTCACTAAAGCAGGAACTTATCTCAGACTGGCGGCAGCAGCCAAACTAAAAGTCTTGTTTCATCTTGAATCTTCTACTTAAGTTATCTTTGTAGGTGTACAAAAGATAGTATTGCACCATTAAACTGTTGTAAATCAGTGTAAAACTACATGTTGATGTGCTGATACATCATATGCTTCTAAAAATAAAACCAAGAAAAAATGATACAAGGTGATGCACAACAGGCTGACAAATGTTCTCTTGATTCCCATCATCCCAAACCAAAGTCAGGAACTTTGTAGCCTGAACATTTACTCATTCAATAAGCTAACCACAAATGTCAGTAATGTGATATCATATTGACTGAACCTGGGAATGTGAAGCAGCCAGGGTAAACCATGGAAAGGTCTGTTAGGTCTGGATGTGGATAGGGAGCTGCAGTGTTGGTGCATTATACATAACAGCCAGAGAATGGGTGTGAACAAAAATGGCAATAAAGTATGAAAAAATTAAATTCTTTTAGAAGAGAGCTTTTTCAAATGGTAGGACAAAAAATAATGAAAGAATTCTTTTTAAATCTACTGAAAAGTTTCATATTAAGGACATACTAAATATTCATGGGTAGCCATGGCTAATGGGTTAAGGGTTAAAGAAACATAGAATTAATAAAGTTCAGAGAAGAGCATCGAATATGGATCTAGAATTGAGAGAGCTGATTTACACAAGAGGTCCTAATTTGTCTATAATGGAAAAACAAAAGGTGAGTGGAGACCTGACCACAACCTTTAAGTTTTTAAACCAGCTCAACAATGCAGAAAGTGACCAGTTCTTTGAAATTTGCAACGAGGCAATTATATGATATTAAAGAAACTTCTGAGAATGTTAAGAAGTACTTTCATGTTAAAAAAGAAGTGGATAAATGTAACCAACAGAGTAATGAGATAGCAAATGTGGACAAACGTACAGAAAGTTCACGAGATGAAATCCCAAAAGCACAGACCTACCCCTTCCCAGCACAGCTGGCTTCCAATGTGTAGTGACTGACCATGTTTCATGAATAGGCCAGCCCAAGCTTTGATTCATGAAAATGGGAGTCAGCCCAGAGCCAACCCTCCAGTTTCTCCTTCCCTCGGGGCTGGTTAAAAAATGGGTACATGGCTTAGGGTGTGTGAAGTTGTACGTATACAAATAAAAGAACAAATAAGGTTAAGAGATGGGGCAACACAAGTGTTACATTCTCCCCATAACACACAGAGTAATCACAACTAGTACTAAACTTACACACATACACATACATAAGGGTGACAACATAATGTCACATAAGCACATAATAAAAACCAAACAAACTAAACGTACCACTAAGAATTTCCTTCTTCAGCCCAGAATCAGAAGTAAAACCATCAGGTGTTTGTAAACCCTTGACCAGTGCTTGAGTAAAAGCTGGCAGTGTTGGATACAGGAGAGTCTTAGCCAAGCTGCGGTTGTATTCTCCCATCATGCAGATTAAGTTAGCCAGAGTACTAAATATTTCTACTGCTCTGCCTCTAGTTCTGATCCCATATTTCTGAAATGAAAGCAAAAAAACATTCACAGTTTTAAACTTAATGATTACCAATAAGTGATCCCCTTTGTAATGAATTACCAAGTCAGACAGTGGAAGAGGTGGCGGCACAGGGGATGGCAGAGGCGATGGGACAGGTGGTGGCACAGGTGGTTGCAAAGATGGTGGTAATGGTGGAGGCATAAATGATACAAGTGGAGACTGGGATGGTAGTAGTGCTGATGGCACAGGTGGTGGCTGCAGACTGTAATCATAGGGGTAGTGGCACTCATGGCTGCATTAATGGTGGTAGTGTTGGTTGCAAAGAGGATAACATAAATGGTGCCACATGCAACTGTAAATGTGGCGATGATGGTCGTTGCAAAGGGGATTACAGAGGTGGTGGCAAGGGTAGTGGCAGAAAAATCAAAACTTTTTGTACATTCAATGGTCAATCTATGTGGACATGTCAAGGAGGCCTATATAATGACTGTGCCCTCATACAATGTACAGATTTCTGGAGCTGTGACAGTCCTCAAAAGATAAAAGATATTAGAAATGAAAACCCACAGTAGTCACATTCGACAGTAACATCTCCAAAAATACCACACATCTCATTATATATGCCTGAAGGAATTCCTGGAGTACTTCATCTGCCCGGCAGTGAATCAGCCTGAAGGGTGCTGAGCAGACATAAACAGCATTTCACCCAGTTGAGTTCCACATCTACTTATTTTGAAAATCAAATTCTAGTTAATCATATTAACAAACTCATGGAGAAATTCTTTCAGAAAAATTCGAAATATCCCACACACTAAGTATAACTCTGATATGACAACTGCAGCACAGGGATTAACTAATTTGTTGGGACATTAATGTACCAATCTGAGGGAACTAACGAATCCATGATAAAACCAAATTCTAAACTTAGTGAACACAGGACTTATGAGATGTAACAAGTCTTATACAAACAACATACTCTCATTCACATTTCAGTCCAGCTCTTTATTCTCATTTGAAGTTAATAATTTAAGACTAGTCAGGATACTGCAGTTAAAAACAGGCTTAATTATCTCATAACAGGAAGAATTTTTTCATCACAATTTGTAAAATGTGAAGTACAAGCTTTACTGTATCAAACTGAGAAGGACCTACTTATCACTTCTCACAAAATTGGCAATCTATTAGATGCTGTTCTTACCTCTTCTTCACAGAAGATGCGATACATCTCTGGAAGGATTACTGGTGCAACTTGAGGAATGTGTTGATCTGTCAAATCCCGAGAAAACTCTGTAAGGACCCGCATAGCTCCATGAACTGGTGCCTCCTCCCCTGTCTTAAGGGCCACCATCAATAGATCAAACAATCCACACCACTGCTCCGGCCAGTCCCAATGAGCAATGGCTGATATTGCATATGCTACAGAAGATCTGACGACAAAATAAAAATCATAATCTGAAGTTTGACAATTTCAAATTCTGCATCTTTCATATACAGGATTTGAATGAGAAATAAAATGCATGGCAATCCCTCTACAATTGTTTCAGAAGTAAAAAATTATCAATCATAATTGTATTTCAAACCTCACAGGGATTTAAATAGTCATGGACAGAAAGTCTTTACAACTAAAACTAGAAAAGGAATCACATAAAAGAGTCATTGCACTGCCTACCTGACTTTACTAATAGGTTCATGTAGGCCATGAGGAAGAAGTTCTCGAATCTTTGCTTTAGCATATTCTGGGCACTCAGGAACACGAAACTGAAAAAGCAGTATTTCAGTAAAATCTCTGAGGATTAACACTTGAAATTTTAAGTTAAAATAAACCACAAATTGTTAAAAAATCATTGAGAAAATCCATTAATCACGTCCAACACAAGAAACAAAGTCACACCAAACATGGCGTCATCACCATAATCACACTACCAATAACAGGTTTGTTCCAAAAGATGTAATTCTTGATGATCCTTATTGCTACTAGTCTGAATTAAGCATAAAAAATTATCATGTTACCGTTAAACCCGTTCTACAGATATCAACGTGGCAGTCAAATTGCTCTGCCAGGAAAGTGACCTGTGACAATGTAATTACATGAAAAATCTGCTAAACTCACCTTTTCAGAGTCTGTGCACCAATGGGCTTCAACATACTGTTTAAGGAGAACAGACGCCAACTGTCGAATGGGTAATGGACCATTACGGTCTAAAGTGAGTTCCACCAAATGTACGCCAAATTCTGTAAAACAGGTTTTTATTAACATTCTCAGCCTTTCCATAACACAAATAGTTTAATAATTGTGTATAAACAGAAAAGGTTTTTATCAATATTCTCAGCCTTTCCACAACACAAATAGTGTAATAATTGTGTATAAACAGAAGACTTTTTGTATCAAGTTCATATATCATTTTCCTCATATTTTCTAACCTTTGTATCAAGTTCATATCTATCATTTTCCTCATATTTTCTTACCTATCAACTTACCCTCAAACTTATTCATTCTGTGTTGTTTATCTCTGTACTATATCACTAGAGGTAAATTTATTTTACGGTGTACCACACAATAATCAGACACTCTTCCACTTAACGTCTCACCTTGCAATGTGCAATGATATATGTTTCTTGAACCTTCTTCCCATAATTCTACAATCAACAGAGATTCTTTCATATTTCCAATACCATGTACTTCTACAAATAAATGTGTATCCACATATAGTGTCTATAATTTTATTTTCATACATATTCACAACTGCCTGCATTAGCATGGTAGCATCAAGAACAGATGACAGAGACTTAAAGGGAAAAATCTTCACTTGGGACCCTTCTCTGTTCCTTCTTTTGAAAAAGTAGAACAGGAGGGGGGTCTAGCCCCCCCTCACTCCCATCCTTTTTAGTCACCTATGACACCTAAGGGAATACATGGGCAGTATTCATTCTCCCCTGGGGGATACAAGACTTAAATTCAGTCTATAACTGGCTTTCAACAATTGTTTATCTTAAACATTTCCAATCTTACAAATTCCACATTACAAATGCCTTTGTACCACTACCAACTTCACTGTGTGCATAACTCGTACAGAAGTACAATCTTTTCCTCTTCTTCAAATTCATATCTTCTGAACCACTTAAAAAAAATTCTAATGCTCTTCCACACCATTTGCATATTCTAAAACAAACAGCACAAGAATTACAAACACACTCCAGACCTTACAAGTAAATATCTACAATTAATGATTGCATACTCAAAAAGAAAAAATTAAAATCAATATACTTTTCTATGAATAACCTCAACTACTTACATTCTCACAACAGTTTTTCAGCTTTTCCTTTGGGATTAGAGTCTTTCAGCTTTCCCTTTGGGATCAGTCAAAAACAAGGTATCTGGACTAAGCTAGTGAAGGTACAAGGTAGACCTCACTAACAATGGCTTTGGACACAATGAATAGACTCATCCATCGCAGGCTTTAAAACCAAAGCACTATATATGGGCAATGCAGATAAAGCAGAGAATTTTGTATGACCATAACTTTACATTCATATTTGAATGCCTTGATCCTTACCTAAACAGGTAGCACCATAGAAAAGACAGTTAAATTTCATACACCTTAACATTATAAATCCAACAACTTCAGGGCCAAAAAGTTGCTATATTTTTTGTTTCAAGTTCTTGGATATTGATATTGCCAAGAGCACCTGATGGCAGATTGAACTACTAAATCAACATTTCTATCTATCTATGAACTCCATTCCCTTTGGGAACTCCCTCAAGGTGGTAGCCAAGACAAAAGTTTCCATAAGTGGTGAACTCCAGCGCCACTTTTTAACCTTTAGTGCCTCACCCTTAACAGGCCAATAGCATAGGGCAACTCTAACAGTGTTTCAGAGGCTTCCACCTAATGTTCCTGCTGAGTATTTCTTAATACCTAATGTGTCTACCTAACATTCCTGCATAACATTCCAACTTGCTACTCTACCTAATATTCATGTTCCCACATACTACTTACCTACCTACTCCTAAATTAACATGTGGAGCTATCTTTTTCCAAAATGTAAGTTTTTGTAAGCTTTAAACATAAAAATTGCTTTTACTGTACATTCCAAAAATAAATTCTGAACTGTTTCCAATACCAAAACGTACAAGTAAGACTTAGGTAACAATAAAGTAGGTGATTTCTTTGGTGAAGTGCTGGGGGTGGCACCTAACCCAGTTTAGAATGAAGGGAGGAAAACGTATGTTACCTAGCTAGGATGAAACTAATGTCTCAGAAAACAAAGGGCAGGTCTTGTATTTCAACCATCAAAGCTGGTATGGGAGTGCTCAGAGAACCAACATAATTCAGCTCAGGCTTGGCAGCATCAGGCACAGAGCTTGGTGAAGTTGTAGTTTCTGTGCCAAACCATGTACTATACAGGACCTTAATAAGTTCTCACACAGTGCTTCTCATGTCACTCACTTTATTGGCTTGGAAATTCTTTGAATAACTTTTTCTGAATCCTGCTTAAGCTTACTATTTCCAGCTGGAGAATGAAAACCTTATCAGAAAAACCTAAATTTCTGACCTGCTAGTTTCATCCCTGTATCTTCACTCAACTTAACTGAAATCCTAAGGGTTTCACCAACCACAGACACATTTGCAAGTACCAGTTCCTGACATTTGGGTGTGAACACTCCTATATATACTGACTTCCCACCAAGCTGTACAAAAGCAGTTTACCTTTCTGCCTGCCAGATAATATGCGTAAGCTTAAAACATTACAGTAGACCTGTCTTATTTTGCCATGAAAACTCACTATCTTTATCATCACCTAATACTCTTTGCTTTTTATACTACCACAACTTTTTTTAGTACAGGAAGCTGGAAAAATCACTAATCAATTGGCTTGACTAAAGAAAACAATTATAAATCGTCATGTGGCGTTCATAAATTCTGTTAATGTCTACAGTGATTCACCTAATTCTAAAATTTTCATCTACTTTTGCAATAATTAACAACACATTTTCTATAGTCATACCCCTCCCTTAATTTCACATTTCATGGATTTCATCATTAATGCTCCAAACCATGCATCGTCTGTTTAAATCATTTCTGTGTCAGGAATCCAATATGCATTTCTTCCAAATCCAGAGTTTATTTCAGTGGTCCCCCTAAAGTAACTTTCCTTAAAAATGTTCAAACTAGTAGGTACCAAGCAAATAACTTATGATGTGGTTGAAATGCTAATCCATGGCTTATTACAGCTGCCTAGGAGTAATCATCTGGACTGGGGAAGCTTGATTTGAAAAATCACACAACTAAATGAGTGAGTTAGGAGGTCTCTGATGATAAGGAAAAATTGATGGATGAAATTTAATTGGCATAATTCAAAAGAACCTATGAAAACCTTCCAAACATCACCTGAAGGTTAAAGTGTGCCTTGATAATCAGAATTATAGTCAAAATATACCAAAGATATTGTTATTATCTTCATTTTGACATATTAGGAGCATGCAGTTGGGACAGATAAACACATACAGCTAAACTCCCAGCGGTTAAATGGTATAATACATAATCTTTTTTTCAAGTAACATCAAAAATGTGTAAATTCAGTTTCCAAGGGGAAATCAGCTTTTTCACAGGGCCTGTTGATATCTACAAGTGTTTCACTTTGATTTACCCCACATTTTCCCAAATCATCATATTCCTCTCCACTATCACTATCATTTCCATGAAAAAAATGGCCACAAAGTCTATTCACTCCCTGCACACAATGACTTGCTCGACACTGGGTCACATTCTGTACTTGTCCCTACAAGAATAAGAACTCGCTGTTTATAGTACCTCTCAAACCTAAGTATACATGGTGCTATTCAGTGGAGAGCTTCTCCACAATAAGAAGGAAAAGTATCAATTTCTGGATGCCACATGTCATCTAAAGCATTAAGACAGAAGTTATCTTTCTTATACTTACCAATATTTGACATCTTTAATATTCAACCCCACCTTATCCCCCTCCATCATAACCCTCCTCACTAATGATATGTTTGTCATCAAACAATAAGATACAAAGATGACAGTCCGAACATCACATTTCTAATTCCCCCACTAGACAATAAACATAAATTCAATTGGTAAAACGAAGATCCTAAGCTTGAAAAAAACGGTACCTTTTCTAATAAATTATAAAAAAAATACCTCAATTCTGCTTTGCCACTCTTGTTCTACCTTATAACTACACAACCACTGTAAAACAATTTCTCATATTCCAACGGTAATAGAATGGCAGTCCTAAACTGATACCCACTTAAAGTAAACAAGTATCCAGTAAGATGCTGATCCCTACATATCCTTTGACCCATGATTCCAAATACATATCATGAAAGCAAAAGGAAAACATGGTAATTACTCCCTCTAAGCATTTTTCTAGTCCCTCCACACTACACGGTTAGTTGTACTTAATATAAACACAACGTGAGGTACTACCTACCGTAACCCTCCTACATGGTCATGGGAAAAACCCATAATCACACAACTAAATAATCAAGTGATAGAATGTGTCTCGGTGGACAGTTGGTCTAGCCATCCGATACCAACACTAAGTGAACGATGTGATCACAGTAACTACCGTTGCCTCACTGCAAACTGCCATAATGACACCAACATGTCACCCAACACCATCGTCACTACCACTTTATAACCTTGAAACCTGTTGACTCTTAATTATGGTTCACAAATACATAAAATATAATTTCGTTTGGTTGTTAACAACGAAGGACGAAAAGTAAATAGGACAGGTGTGTGGTGACATTTCATCATAACATTCAAGAGCCCTCATAACCACTGTCAGAGCCTGTATATTTCGTGTCCCGCCGCCTCACTCTACCTTCTGTCACCTCCAGCACATGTATCTGTTCCTCGGCCGCCTGCCGCACGTCCGCCTGGGGTGACAAAATGTTATTCAAGTTCTCTATCAAAGCCTCCCTGAGCCCACTATTCACGTCGGCACCGGCCATGGCTCCTCCAGTCAGACATCACAACATTAGGCGGCCATTCCCGCGTTCTAACCAAAAGTACAATCGCTAAGCGCAACATATTCCTCAATCTTTATGCTTTTAATTACTGATATACATTAGTAAACTTGATCATAAATACCCAACTGAGATAAAGTTCAACTCAGAAGTATTCAGTATTGGAATGAAAGATCATTACAGGTGAGAGATATGATCTAAGACAACAACTTGTGGCGGGAAAAAACGTGAAATTTAAAAATAATTATAATGTATGCAATAGTGTCATATTTAGTTTGAATTCATCATATTCTGTTGGATAGACATGATTAATCATGCATTTCATTTCATACAGCTCAATAAATGCTCAAAGGAAATGAAGATACTCTCAGTATAAATGTACTCTTCCCTTGCAGAAAGATAATAATGAATTCTGTTTACTGTAGAATTAATGTTATCATCAAATGCGTTTTCAGTCGAAAAGCATATACTATATTAATGCATAATATCACGTTCTTTACTCAAAACACCACTGGAAGCTGTTCCTAAGGCCAGTTGTATCCAAGGATAATGCACCAAAGACCAGTTGTATCCATGGATAGTGAACCCAAGGTTAGTTGCACCTAAGGCCAACTGTACCCATAGCTAATTTCACCCAAGGTCAGCTATGCCCAAGGCCAGTTATATCCAAGGTTAGCTGTACCCAAGGCCACGTATGTGTCTTGTTGAAGCTCCGACGTCCCTAGCGTCGTGGTATCTCTGTGTTTTGCTGAAACACTGACGTTCCTAGTGTCCTGAAGCTTCCTGATGTCCCACGTGACGTGTTGAAGCTCTCTCACATCATTTATGTCGTGCTGAAGATCTGTGTCGTCCCAAATGTCGCGATGAAGCTCTCTGATTCCCCTTGTTTCGAATTAAGGCTCTCTAACGTCCCTTAGTAAAATTTCAAAGGTCTCTGAAGTCACTAGTGTCGTGCTAAAGCTCTTTTATGACTTCAGTGTCCTGTTGACGCTCTCTGGCGTCCCTAGTGTTGCGTAGACGTTCTCTGAGGTTCCTAGTGTTGTGTTGTTCTCTGACGACCCTAGTGTTGTGTTGACGCTCTCTGACGTCCCTAGTGTTGTGCTGACACCCTGACGTCCATGGTGTTGTGTTGACACTCTATGACGCCCCTAGTGATGTGTTGACACTCTCTGACGTCCATGGTGTTGCGTTGACGCTCTCTGACGTCCATAGTGTTGTGATGACACTCTCTGACGTCCCTAGTGTTGTGTTGATGCTCTCTGACGTCCCGTGTTGTGCTGACACTGACGTCCATAGTGTTGTGTTGACACTCCCTGACGTCTATAGT
>JAUUDZ010038340.1:0-10353 GCA_032361705.1 Panulirus versicolor
CAGGTTCAAGATCGCTTGGGATTACTAGAGGGCAGCACCTGGAGCGGACATGAACCTTTATTCTTGGTCTAGGGAGCGGTTTTTGACCTCTTCTCCTTGTTCCTAAGGGTTACGAGACATCAAGACTAGCAGCAGACGTTGACCTCTTCCTCCTGTATTTGGGCGTCGTCACCAGAAGCAGATGTTGTTCTCTTATTTCTCTTATTATGTCTTAGGGTCACCATTTGTCAATACTAAAACTGTGTTCGACCGCTTCTTGAGTCCAGGGTTCATCAAAGGTCAGAATGAGGAGCGGATGTTGACCCTTTTTCTTCAGGTCGGGGGGGGGGGAGGGGGGGCGGGTTACTAGAGGTGAACCTGAGGAGTGGAAGATGACCCTTTCTTCTTGCATATGAGGGTCACGTGAGGTGAATTTTGATGCTTCTTATCACGTCCATGAGTCATTAGAGGGTAGCGTGAATTCGGATGTTGATCATTCATCATGGGGCATGTGGTAACTAGAGGTCACATGCGGAATGCCTGTTGACTCCATTTACTCTTGTCATGGGGTCACTAGCGGTCAACACGAGGATTACATGATGTCTCCATCTTGGAATCAGGGGGTTACCAATGATCAAACTGAGTAACGGAATCTGACTCCAACTTAGAATGTGTGGGAGTCAATGAAGGTCAGTATGGGAGCGGATGTTGACGAAAGTTCCTTTTATTTTTTGTCCATCTGTGATTAGGACCTTTATGTGCATCGATATTAAGGCAGATGTGTGGATTTGCCCTCCCAGTAAAAACAGTAAAGCTATGGACGATATACATCTTTATCAAGTTATCACAAGTACTCAAGAAGTAGAAACGCTTGAAGAACATGGGTTACCTAACAACATAAGCTGCTTAGTATGTTTATATAGCACGATATGAAATATAGATAGGATTAGCACCGCAAAAATTTGACTAATCCCTTACAGCCTTACGTGTGTATATTCCCTTAAGATACATCAAAATTACCCCCTTTTCTTGATGAATGAGATAGAATATTATATCATTAGCAATGATGCATGAAACAAAATTTTATCTTTTCTTGCTTTCGTTGTGCGTGAAGTGAAATATTATATCTGTTAACTTGACGCATGAATAATACATCTTATCTAGCGTCTTCTACTTTGAAAGAAAATTGTGTATCACATGATTATTTATTCTGTACTTTTAACATCTGAAGTAAATTTTCGTTTGATTTTTTGATACATAAAACCAGCCATGACTGTCACAAGATTGAGAACGCGAGCCAGTGGTTGGCAAGGTTGATGTAGTATATGCCTGTACTTGGTCAAGAACTAGTAGTTGGCAGTGTTGTTGATGAGGTAGATACCACTGGCTGCTCTGTTCAAAAAGTCACTTGCCTGGTGGAAATGTTTCTGAGAAATGGAAATTTGCCAATGTAACACCGATGTTCAGAAGGGGTAGTAAATCACTGCCCGACAATTATCGTCAAATTAGCTTAACGTCTGCAGTTGGTAAATAAATGGAAACTATCATTCGGGATAAGATTGTAAACCAGTTACAGGACGACCACTTAATAAACGATTCTCAGCATGGTTTTCGACGAGATATCTCATGTTTGACAAATTTGCTTGATTTTTTTTAATGATCAGTAAGTATGAAGAATGAAAGTAAAGCAGCTGATGTCATCTATCAAACAACATTCGGTAAAGACTCCTCGCGAAAGATTACTAACAAAAGTTAAGTCACATGGTTTAGATTGGGTTGTATTTCGAAGGTTAGGATACTAGCTGACTGGACGTAAGCAAAGAGTAGTAATTAACGGTCAAGCCTCAGAATGGGTTAGACGCAACAAGTGATGTGCCGCAGATATTAGTCTTTCTCATATATATTATCGATACTGATGATGAACTTCACTGTAAGATCTTCAAATCCGCGGATGATTCTAAGGTGGGAAATTAATATACAAGAGAAGTTGAACATCTGCTGTCTCAAACTGACACAGAAAAATTGATGGACTGGGCTAACGGGTGACAAATGAAATCTAATACTGATAAGAGTAAAGTTTTACTTATCGCTATTAGAAATAGAAATGCAAGTTACAATATGAATTCTGTCGAGTAACAAAAGGTCAATGTAATAATCTCTGGTTAACTTGAGCCAAGCAAGAAGTGCACAAAAGCAGTAAAACAAAATTTTTGGATTCAAAAGGACTTTCGAATTTGTTTTGGGAAATTATCCTCACTCTTTGCAACTCACAGGTGCGTCCCCATCTTTAATGTTGTGATCAGTTTTGTTCACCCTACTAAGATTTTAGTGTTATTCACTGATTTCTGAAAGGAAGGCAGTTCGGTAAAACACATTCACTGAGAGAGCTGCACCTACCACAAGATAGCCTAACTAAATTAAGTAATATTGGGTTGCTGGTGCAATATAGTAATCAATAAAAATAATCCATGGTAATAGTACCATATATTACATTCTTGCTAGTAACTGATTAAAGAGCAACTTTACCCACTCTAAGGCAGGTACCTGGTACGCGTCTGCAACCCCTAGGCAGGTTTTTTTTTTTTTTTTGGCCATAAATGGATTTCTATAAACTGCAAATTAAGTCTTACGAAACAGTTGAGCATGCCACAAATAACAAACAAATACATGGACTTTACTGACGCGCGCGGGCGAGGAAAAAGGGGGGGGGGGGGTGTATTAGTGTTCTGGTGAGGTGGGGGCCTTCCGGTGGTACTGGCGGCGCGCGGGTGGGACAACTGGCGGGAGGCCGGCCTGGGCGGGTTCCCACTGATACCCCCCTCCCCTACACACACACGTCCGCCTTACACTTTTCACCATTTGTCATTGTGTTGGCAGCGGGATTTTTACAGGCTGGATGCTCTTTCCTGACTTCTACTCTCTTCATGTATCCTGGCTTGGTACTGGCACCAAAACGGACTAGCTTGTCGGCCCTAATTGCGTGGCTGGGTTACTTCTCCTCCTCCTCACTATGCTACTGTTATTATTCACATTATGCACACATTATTTACAGTTTATGACTAGTTGACAGCCTTGTTAACCTGCTTGGGTCGCGAAGCTGGAGGCGGTTAATGTTTTGGTGAGAGGAAGTGAGCCAGCTGCTGCTTAACTCTCTTCATTGAATATTTGTAGTTTGTCACTGCAATCCTTGAAAGGCAGTCCAGATGAGCATTGGTCAATGTTTGTTTGGTTTCTCTTCATAGTATTCATTGTTAAGAATGATTCACATTGTGTACATACCAACAAAAAAAAAAAAAAAAAAAATCACCTTATGCACTCACATCTTCAAAGATGGATCGTCTGTGTCAGGGATCAAGTGCCAGAAGTGGTAGATATCTGCAGCAGCAGCACGATCAGGGCAGAGGGCTATGACAATGGAGGTCAACATGACACCGGCACACGAAAGGGATTTTCAATAAAACTGAAAGACTAATTCCTCTACTCCATTACATTCTTAAATCTTGATTGAAATTCCTCCCTCAGCTCCTTCAGTACTTCCTCAAATGCATCGCAGCTGAAATATTGCAAAAATTCTGGTTCATTTGTGATAGCTGTTCTGAGCCTTGGAAAGTGAACAAATTGCCTATCTGGTATGGACAGTTTTGTACTCTTGTTTTGGAATGCGGTGACTACACGCAGCATATTACTTGGATGCTTATTTTTGCTTTGCAACTGGAGATTCAGTCAATTCAGATGAGAGGTGATATCAGTCAGCAAAGCCAGCTATCTTCATTATCCATTCAGGGTTCTCCATTTCTGGCTTGCTTCTTCCTTTACTTGCAAGAAACTCACAAACTTAAGGAGGAAACAGAAAGTTCGTTCAGGTTCTCTGCCATGGGATAGCCATCTCACCTCGTTAAGCATCACTGACGGTGATTTAGTGCTTGTGAACCAGGAAAACTGACCAGTTGCACAACCAGCTGAATCAGATTTTGCAGTTCACAGTTTTTCAGTTTTGCCACATTGCTTTTTGTATGATGCAATGAAGAGTTGGGTATCTCCTCCCTCTTCTTCATTAAACAGACAACTCCCTTCTCTTTTCCTTTCGTCTTAGTAGCACCATCGGTGCACACAGATGTCAGATATGACCAGTTCAGTTTATTCTCTTTGAAAAATGATAGAAGGGCAGTTATAAAATCTCTCGTTTGGCCTTGTAGGGGTAACAGACACAATAGTTCTCGAAAAGAGTCTTCTTTCGGAAATCTGACCCACACACAGAACTGAGCAACGTCACACACATTTGTGCTTTCACCCAGTGCAATGCTGCAACATGGCGATGTTGCAGATAAACCTGCAATCAATGGTCACGAATGTGGTTGCTAGGTTCTTCCAGCCTTCTCATTACTGTTATGCCTGATTGTCCTCTTATTTGCTTTATGATTTCATCTTTGTCATTGAAGTCAGCACATATCATTTCTGTTGAAGCCAAAAAACACTCTTTAACTTTATGTCTGTAAAGGACTTTTTATACAATTTCCAATGATGCCTCTGTCAATTTAAATTTTCAGCCGCAGAGGTCGATCTGTGAATTAGTATGTTTGCTGCCCGACTACAGTAAGTTGCTCAATTTTATTCTTCCTTGGGTTAATTCCCAGGCGGGTACATCTTATTGGAGTTGGGATGTGTAGTTCTAGAATGACGTTCTAAATTTCCACGTTTGAAACCAGAGCACAACACTTTCTGACAAATCAAGCAAAAATGGAATTTGTACCTCGAGGCACGAAGAAAAATTCGTCCGTCCACATTTCCTGAAATTTTCTCTGCTCATCTTGTATCGGCCGTACCTTTCTGTTTTTGGTAACCTGTTCTTCAAAACAGTCTGCCTGTTGACTACCCGTCTCTCCTCCCTCCTCTTTTCTACTGGTCGGGTCCGGGATTATTGCTCATCAGTAGTATGCTTTTTCTTCACCACAAATAGATCCATCATAACGTACACGACTGTACTTTGGTTTCAAGTTAAACTAGCCCACCGCAGTTAATATATTAGCTTTCACAAACAGCAACAGTTTTAGTCGTTACTTCATATATGTTGCCTTATTCTCAAATATCTGTTACGAATTTTCAAACAAACAAGCAATAGCAAATCCCCATGACTAACGAAATACGTCTTGTCTCCAACGAAAGACTTAACTCAACTGATTGACCGAGACCAGTGTTGCCAGGTCGGAAATTTTTTTGGTCCGAATGTTACCAAAGAAATCATGAAAAGTCCTTACGTGTCCCTACGTACAAAGTCCCTGTGCTTGTCCCTTCATAAATTAAACTTATTTTTTCAACAAGAAATGCACATGATATGTTTCTTTTGAAGTGACTGACAAGCTTCATGGAGAAAGGAGAACCAAATAATGAACGCAATGACATATATTTAATGTGCATTAGAGAAGCGTAAGTTATTTCGTTTCAACATGTATCCATTTTCCTAAATTCCTCTTATGGAGTAAGAAAAGAAAAAAAATATTGTTTACATGGCTTGTTTTCACTTTAGTTAACTTGATAATACGTTTCATTGCCTAGGTAGTTCCTTTAATTATTCATGGTGATCATGCTAGCATGAAAATACGAGGAATGTATTTTATGAAAGAGGAATAGTAAATGAATAGAGCGATGTCATACTTTCTACCATGATAATGGATGTGGATATCTATCCTCAGCTCCGATGAAACATTATAACACTTGCATCATTTTATAGTCAATTTCATTTATAATCAGCACAGCATATAACTAACTTAGGCCTGAATGGATAGACAACAGGAAATCTTTACTCTGTGATCATACATTTGTTGATTGTGAAGTGCCAATTGCATCTTCGATCGCCTTTGCAGAGTCAAGAAAGTTTTTGTCTTTAGATTTCAAATTAGAATTGAATAGTAAGGAATCTAATAACTCAGGCCCATCCCATTTCTCTTTTTTTTTGTCTTTGCATCTGCCTCTCAGTTTCTGTATTAGAATGGGGCGAAGTTAGGATGAAAAATTCCTTACTTTGCAAAGATACAACTAAAGTGCATCACAGCTTTTCTTAAGAAGCAGGTGACGTTCATCAGCACTGATATATGCTGGCACATCCTCACTCCTCCCGAATATCACTCGATATGATCATATTTCATCCTCAAATTGTCTAGCTTTGGAAGTGTTTTTATAGCATCAAAATACAAAGCAATCCTAGGAGATATGAATTTCATTTCCCTGAACAAAGGATCAAAGATAGGCAACCTTTTTTGAGCTCAACAAGTGCTATTTGATAACAGGAGAGAAAACATCTCATCCTAAAATGCTTATTATTTTCATCAAGAGAAGACAAAATTGACTCACACTCGCTTCCCAGACTAACTTGCTCAAGTTAGTTGACTTGTATTATCAGGTTCCATTTTTGATAAATCATCTACAAACTCTGGTTTGATGAAATTCTTACATATCATTCTTGTCATTCTGATACTTTCATCTTGTAGTATTGTTATCAAAGTACCTTTACTCTGAAATAATGCAGTCATTGAAATATCAAAACACACTTCAAAAAATGTCAGGTATGCTGTTGAATAGGGAGTGTTGAAATCTTTTATAATTATTTCTGCTGAAATTACCTTATCCCCTATTTGGGCTTGGAAAAAAGTTATCCTAAAACTTCCCGCCGATTCAGAATCCGCTCAAATCATTGCAAGCCATCTCGTCGTGTCAACATGCCATTGATATTTTCGAAACTACGGAAGAACAGTAAGTGACTGATCATACAAAACTGTGCTATTGAAGCGAATGACAAGGAACAGCAGATGGCCTGAAGCTTCCGTCCACTGAGTATAATGATACGTGTTTGAGACACTGTCAGACAACTCAGAGCCGAGAGCCTGAGACAAGGAATTTTCATGTATTTTCATCGAAGGAAACGAATAAGTGAAGGCACGTTATATGATAGCATAAAGTATAAGAAATTTGTTTATTTTCTACTTATAGAAAAGTATACTAATTATCAATGAATGTCCAAAATCCCTAGGCTTTGAAGAATTTGCCTGGGCGTCCCTAAGACCCTACGCCTTTGAAAATTTGTCAAAAGTCTCTAGGTTTAGGGGACACTGAACGAGATCACCAAAGGTTTGACGTGTACCGTACATGTTCCATAATGGACGCCTACGGTTCCTGTACTGCAGATATGTTAGAATTTTCTCTCTGACGGCGACTTTGCCTTTCATCTCACTTCATGAAAATATGTATTTTACATATAGATTACCATATTATCTGAGAGCCACAAATTGAGCGGTGCGAGCGACTTGCAATGAATGCCACTGCCTAGGCCCTACTTGAGGAAAAACATAGACAGAACATAAGAGTACAGAAGACGAGCTAACAAGATGATTCCCGGCCCGAGATACAAATCCTATGAGCCGACTAAACAAACTGAATCTATTTAGCCTCGAAAAGAGAGGGTTGAGAGATGATCTACTACAGGCATTCAAAATCATTATATAGGCTTCGATGATTTATAATCTCGCACCAACGGGCAACATAGGGATAAACTCGTCTGATATCTTACGTAGTTACAGACATAAACTCGTGGGGGAACGTTTTACCTCGAAGGAGGCGAAGTACTTTTTCTTCAACAATATAGTTAACATGTAGAATGATTTACCATTTAGAGACATTGAAAGCAATAGCATAGATACGTTTAAGCATATACTTGATAAATGATTTGTTCAAATTCACAACTGACATTATTTGCACCCGGCATACAACAAAAGCAAATTATATCTTATCACATACAATATACAACTACAAAAAAGACCAGTATGCATAAACTAACATCAGTTGGTTGTTAATAACACGTTCGATTCTGCTGCCTCCTAAATCATCTTTAAGATATGTGTTATTTTGGATGCCAGAAGCGTTGGAGACAAGGCAAGCAGCAGGGATAAGGTGGGTAGTTGGTAGGAGCGGAAGTGTCGGTCAACCATCGTTTCAGCATCGTAGTCCACATCTTGCTGTACTCAGCGTGGAGCCCCAACCCACTACCTTCATGCCCGGTATGCTAGGGCAAAGATGTTAATGTAACGAAGTAATGATATTTTGATATAGAATTTACTGATACATTATGATATTGATGTCAATATACCAACAGAACGATGTATCAGTTTATTTATATCAGCAGTTCTTGGTTACATGCAAAAAATGGAAGGTTAGACTATCTTTGTTAAGTTAGGTTAGGTTAATTTGGTTAGATTAGGTAAGGTTTGATTTTAAATAGGCTGGTTAGGTTAGGTAAGGTTGGTTAAATTCAGGTTGGTTAAGTTGGTTAAGGTTGGTTAGCTTGGGTAGGGTTGGTTATATTTAGTTTGGTAAAGTTAAGCTAGGTTGGTAAGGTTACTTTGGGTTAGTTTAGGTAGGTACATTAGTTTAATTCAGGTTGACTGGTAGATTAGGTTGCGTTGGTTAAATCTGGTTTGCTTAAGTTACTTTATTTTGTTTGATTAGGCTAGGTCAGGGTGTGTTGTGTTTGCCGATACACAAGGAGTATGGTCTCGCTATATAAGTGACAAGCCTTTTTATTGCTTGCCACGCGGTAAAAGATAGCTAATCGCTTTCAGACAATAGTCATTGAGCAATTTACCCTACTGCGCCACGTGCATGGAAGTTATATGAATAACCATGCTGGATGAGGCTCTGCCTGGTAGATATTCAGGGTAGATCAGCTCTGTCCGTGGTCGGAACCCGGATATTTTTATTTGTGCCGGTAACCCCGCCCAATTTACTGGGGTCACAAAGGGTCTTAGATCCCAGTCGGCTAATGATACTACATAGGATGTTACAATTCATAACAGGTATTTCATTACGTACATTACATAGTTTCATATGGTAGGTTTTACCTAGATGCAAAAAATGGTTACAAACTTAAATTCTTAGTCATCTTGTCATTAACAACAAGTCATTATGATATTTCTTGCAAGGTGTGTTTAGATCTATCCGTAAAAGGCTCTATCTTTTTCACATTCTAATATATAGTGTTCTAGTTTGCGTCCAAATCTTTGATCACAATCTTTACAAAGCGCCAATAGTATTACCTATGGCTTAACCTTAGTCTAGCAGTTACATCATGTAATCTGCTGATCTTACTACTTTCTCCATATACATGTTTCTACTTGTGCTTATCTGAACTCGTCTTCGTGCTTCAAAGAAGTCAGTTAGTTCCTTTCTAATTCCAGTTTTGAGGCTTCTGATTGATGACCCAGTGTTATTTTCAGCATCACCTTTACGCAGTGCAATTTTGGCTAAAGCATCAGCTTTGTCATGCCCACGGAGGTACATATGAGAGGGAATCCATAACAATTTGATTTGAATCCCTCGAGTAAAAATGTCTGAATATCTGTCTCTGGCTTCAGAGACAAGCATGATGGATTCTGATCTCAGGGTGTTAAGGGCAAGTAGTGAAGACACAGAATCAGAGATAATCAAAGTGCTTGCGGCAGTGATTTCTACCTGCTCGAAAGTGATAAGTTCGCTCTGTCCTTGGCTAACACTGTCGGTATATCAGTTCTGGACGTGGTACCATCCTTCTCTCCCTCACTCTTTCCCCACCGTCACAATCCCCGTCATAGCTTCACTACTGTTTTGCCCCTTAATTAGTTTTCCACCATTCACGCACTTCTTCCCTGTTCTCTTACCATTTCTCCTTCAATCACTACTTCTCAACTACTCTCACCCCTTCATTGTTCCACCACCATCTCTTCCACCATGCTTCTCAGTCATTTCCCTGTCCTTCACTGCTTTTCCCGTCCCTCACTCCTGACTAGACAAGTCTCCCTTCTTATACCATCATACCTCTCTGCTTTCCTCAACTTCTGTCTGTGACAGACCATCAAAGAGTCTCTCCTTTCATCTCCCACTGGCCTCTGATTTTTTTTTTTGTGTGTGGATTTTTGTATGTATGTCAGTATATGAGTTTTACGTATATGTGTGCAATACTATTGTGTCTCCAGTAGTCTCTGCTCATGCCACAATAACGCCAGCCACACCTCTCTTCTGCTGTAGGCAGAAGGAGGCTTGCTCCTGCAACACTCACATCATCCGCACCTCCTGCAGTGGGTGCAAGTGGAGACATGCTCGTGCCACTTTGACGCTAGCCACACCTGACCCAAAGCACAGGCTCTTACCACCACTGACCACTCGTGGCCTTCCACCCAAGAAATTAGACTTGCGGTTCCTACGAGAACGTTTTGTTTTTCCATGTAGGATATCCTTTCTTACTGTTAACTTCACTTGCCCCTGACATGTAAAACATTACTAACCACTTATCATAATCTAGGCCCATTTTTTTGTGTGTTATCTATTCACCACGTGTTTTTCTATAGGTTT
>JAUUDZ010038362.1:0-21511 GCA_032361705.1 Panulirus versicolor
ATCAACTCTCTCCTTGCTCGTCACATGATCAACTCTCTCCTTGCTCGTCACATGATCAACTCTCTCCTTGCTCGTCACATGATCAACTCTCTCCTTGCTCGTCACATGATCAACTCTCTCCTTGCTCGTCACATGATCAACTCTCTCCTTGCTCGTCAGACACATCCTGGCCAAGACGTCGTTCAAGTTCAGCCCGCAGGAGGGCGAGGTGGAGCTCATGCAGAAACTACCAGTCGACTGGCACGCCTTCGACCACACGCCCAACTGGCGGGTCAGTCCTCTCATAAGTATCTCTTGTCCTTTTCCTTTTCGACTCATTAAGGAAAATATTTCTCTATAATAGAAGTAGATTAGAGAGCTGTATTGCAAGTCAAAATGTTTGGTATGAGTTTGATCACGTCCAGAAGAGGAGTTTGATTTGGCTATGTCAGCAGTGACTCACAAATGTATACATACATAGATGCGAACATCCAATACCTTGCACCTAAGACACACACACACACACACGCACACACACACATGCACCTAGACTTTAGACAACAAATTAGCTAAAGCAAACAAAAGTTAGTTCATGAAGAGGAAGTTGGGAAGCTGTAAGTTTCAGAATATTGTGTGGTATCCAGGTGATGAGAAGGTTGGTGAAGAAGCTTGACTGTGATGAAGAATTTACTGCAGTGTTCCTTATTAGATGTAGAAGAAGATGTTAAGTCATCCTATGAGTAAAATGAGGCGAAAGAGTTACAAGCCAACGAAAAGCAGAGGGCTTCATGTGAGACAGGAGAGAATATTCACCAGGTCATACATCACACACGGGCGAGATGCATCAAGCATCCACATGATGTACGAATACAGATGAACTTGAGGTAAGAGATTAAGATGTACCTGGAGAGATAGAGTTTAGAGACTGCATGGAGGATGTCAAACCAAATTCTGCTGAGGCTACAGATAGAAAACATGATATGGATATGCTATCTTATATGATTATTCCCAAATGATATACGAGAGCAAAGATTGAACAAGGAACAAAAGAGAATGGCACGTAGCACTCACTATCTTTGAGAAGCAACTTAGATACATGTGGATGGACCCTTCAAACGGTAAACAATAAGTAAAGTAAGACCATGAAAGGATACACAATAATACTTATAACATATAAACCACTGGGAAGTTTGAACGAACCAGAACAATTATATAATGAAAATCAGATCGATGGAGGAGGCAGTATAGACAACCTCTGCAGCAGGATGGTAAATTTCTAATAATGGAGAATTTTGAAAAGAGATTTACTGCCAACACTTGCTTTCATATGAGGAGAGAGAACTGTGGATTTAATCATTTTCAGAATGATTTCGAATTCCTTCTGTAACAGCTAGTTGCCGAGCCCGAGGGGATGATACAGAACGAGATTTCATCTCCCGCAACATGACGCGGAAATAGAAAAATTCACATATGTTGCGAAACTACGAACATACGATCACACAGAGGCTGAGTTTGATAACATGGTCAAGTTGAGGAAATGAAAACGGAGATAGAGAAAACGCAACTCATGAACAACATGCAACTGATGCACCAGTACAGAGCAGTGCAATTTCTGTTACAAGATCAGATGTATAATGGAGTTTCGAACTCAGAATATTCAACGGAGGGAAAGAAGATTCTGTAAGATCACGATAAGAGGGTTACTACATGTTCCCATTGGTAGGGACTGCAGAGGAAAGGTTAGAAGAGGTGAATATACTCTAGTCTGATAGAAATATATGGAAATGAGGAAAATAGGGATGTTCTATGGAAGATATACAGACGATGTAGTAGTAATTCCAAGACCCTATAAGTATAGAGCCCACGAGTATAGAACATCCTCCTAGAGCCCACAAATATAGAATATCCTCTTCCAGCAATAGAAATATCAAACTATACACACACAAACACGAACAAATATATGTCACACATTAGAACATAAGAAAAGAAGAAGCACTCAGGCAGATGGTTGGTTGGCTGGTTCAGTTCAGGCCTATCAGCTGCCCGGGTCATTCATGCAATCAACGTTAAGCAACATCCACCAACCGATAAATATCTATGAACACTCTTTTCAGATGTTACTTCTAAGACACTCTCACTTTGTATGTGACCCAAGTCGCCCCTCATAAGATTAGTATTTCAATTAAAGGTCATAGTTCGATGAAATGGATATTTACTTGTCCAGCACTAGTGATAGTTTTTAACTTGAGAGTAATATTTCATCAAGTTTGTTCCCGCATTGAATGTTAAATGTATAGCTAACAATATCTTAAATACAATATACGATGATAGACTTACAAAGGCATCGGGTGGATAAAAACTCACTCTTGGACTTAAGTTCGTCTTAGTGAAGTCCATCGATAAACTTCATTGCATAAATTGTGTCTTGGCACGTTGAAATATGCAGTTCATTAGCGGACACAAGTTTGCTTATGAATTACATACATATTTTTGCATCAGTCAAGAACCAAGTTATGCAATGAATTCTGGCGATGAACTTAACATTAGAGGAAAACTTAGGTTAATACTAAGTTTTAATTCTCCAGTGACCAAGCAATTCTATCAGTGTACTCTAGTAGATATGAAACATGAATGTCTCAAGGGAGGGATAGCGTAGAGAGCTGGGGCAGTGTTGAGTGACCTCTCTCTTTGTTGTGTGGGACAGGATCTGCCGGAGTACAAGAACATCCAGTGGGTGAGAGAGGCCCTCTTCTCCTCCTCCAACGTGAGCATCCTGGACACCTGGTATAAGCACCTGAACCTCAACTTCAGACCCTCAACTTGGATCCCTCCCTTCCCCGGTCAGTCACTCTCTCTCTCTCTCCCTTCTTGCCTCCCGACGCAGCCGGGAATCATACTTGAATGTTACTGTAGCAGTAGGTGGTTACAGTAGTGTGTTTTCCATAGATGTCAGGGTAATATACAGCGAGACTTTAAACCTTTTATTGGATTATCACAATGTATGTTTCCTTAATTGGCCAGTAAAGTTGAAGATAGTATTCTGCTTACAGACAGAGTTGTGGATATTCTTAATTCATCTTCTGATAGAGTGAACAGGATCTCAGTCACGTCTTTAGTAGGGCTAATGATGGGTTTTGGACGACTTTGTGGTAGTTTCGTAACCCTTAATAACTGGGGCTTTGTATTGCAGTGACGGGATACATGATTGGCGAGCAGCACTTCATGACCTTCGACGGGCGTCACCTGGAGTTCAAAGGACGGTGCCAACACCTGCTGGCGGCCGATATGGTGGGGAGTCGGTGGGCGATCGCCGTCAATTACCACAGCCACTCCTCCCGCACCATCATCGTCTACGTCGACGGCAATGTCATAGAACTAGGAGCAGACTTTAGGGTAAGCTAGAGCAAACATAAGTGTACGTCTGTCAGTGTCTGTCTGTATCCGTGTGTGCCTCTGTTATATAAATCATGCAACTGGGAAAATATAATGTAAACAACAGTAACACGTTTTCCCGTGGGAGAAAAAATATGACTATTCTTCTGTCGTCAGGTGACTGTGGACGGGCGGTCTACAGAGCTGCCGGTCGGCCTCCCGTCTGCCACAGTCCACCGCTGGCTACACAAGGTCGTCGTCCAGACCAGCTACAACCTCGTCACGTGGAATGTGGCACACGACGTCGTCTCCGTATCTCTTCACGGTACTGTTTACCTACGCGTCTGTACGTCCGTCAATCAGTTAAAGAAAATTAAGGTCTCTGAGTTCTACTCTTTATTTTTTAGAAGATAACGCTATAAAAAGTGATGAAAAGAAAAAAATTCTTTGTAAACTAATCACAAATGTATCCTATCATTAAGAAGAAGAGTCTATATGATGTCTACTAGTCCTTCGTGAAGAAAAATGGTTTCTTTGTAGATATAAGTCAGATATACAAATTCCTATAACTCAGATATACAAATTCCCATAACTCAGATATACAAATTCCTATAACTCAGATATACAAATTCCTACAACTCAGATACAAACTCCTATGATAGCTAGGTCGACAAATACGTAACAATGCATTGGAATTCCTTGAAAAGATTTATATGATATTCCACTTATAATGATGTTTATTTGGTTCCTTTGTATTATATGAAGCCAACCATAACAGGTTTATTGGCATGGTGAGGATAAGCAATATTTTCTTGAACCCGTTCAAGAATAACATTATTGACGTTAGTAAAATGGCTGGTCCGTTTCCTACACTGAGAAATCTATAGATATATTCATATTCGATGACAACAGTGTGATTTATTGTGCTTACAACAACAACACAGTATTGCTATTCATATTACTAATGCGTAATGGTACGAGAAATGCAGAAAGATTAAATGTAATCAACACTATAGTTCACGATTCTACTCAGTCATTACACACTATCAAATATGTATGAATGAGAGAGAGAGAGAGAGAGAGAGAGAGAGAGAGAGGCGCGTAGAATTAAGTGGCATATGATAATACAAACAGGCCGCTTACATCGTTACAATAGGGTCCTGCTGTAGACGTTTCTAACCCTACGACAGTCTGCACCTCTTCACCCCACAGGTGTCAACTTCGACAACACAGGAGGGTTGCTGGGGCTCTACAACAACGAGCCTTCGGATGACCTCCGACTGCCTGACGGCTCCATGACGGACGTGGCTGGGGTGCTGGCCGACGCCTGGGAAGTCAGCCCTCGACAGTGTCAGTCCATCGGCAACATTGCCAGAGGCCGCTCCAAGGTGCCCATCGAAACTTGCACCAAACTCTTCCAGTCTAAAGGTTCACCCTTCAAGCACTGCTTCTTCCAGGTATGTCCAGCAGCAAGTGAGATCCATAGGTCATGAGCAGATGAACTGTGTTAATATTAGGAAGGCGTTATGACCAGTCACAAACTCCATTATCATTCCTGGACCACAAAATCTCTTTGTAGCTATTTTCACGGACCGTGTGCCACATGGTTGACTGCAATACATAGAACATGCAAGTCCATCAAGAACATGCAGTGCTTCAATTCGAACTCTCATCTTGAAACTCGTGACTTGATGGTATTGCTAGATCAAGGAAGCCATTTGTTATTATTAGTAGTCCATAATCCATATGTGCTGTAGGTGAACTAGAAATGGATGTTAGGGCGAGAATGGATGTTGGAAAGTCGGCTTTAGTGAGAAATATCAATTACATCAGAAGGTGCGTGCTTGGGATGTGTTAAAGTAAAAAGTATATGCACTCGATGTAACAATGATTGATCACGTTACTTTGGAAGTTCAAGAAGATTCCTGATAATTCCTGGTGGAAAAGGGAGGGAAGAATGATATGTAGAACGTATGAAGGAAATGGTAAATGAATGTAAAAGGGAAAGTATGTCACTTTTTCTCGTAGATATCAGTGCATGTGAAAGAATAAGTAACCATGGGTTCTCTGTAGGCGAAAATGGTATAAAGAGTTGATGCAGGTGTTGAAATTAGGGATATATATCCTGGTAGTGTATATTAAATGATTTTACAGTAAAACTTATGTGAAATACCAGAGGTAGCCGAGATGAATGGCATGAGATTGCACGTGTGGTGGAGATAGATGACAGGGAGCAAGCACGTACTGGATATGATTAGCCTAAGACAACACGAGAAGCGAGTGTGAATTACTCAAAACTGGAGGGATAGCGAGTATAGACGACCTATAGCTGCATGAATAGTGAGCATAAACGACCTAACAGCACGAATAGTTCGTATGACCAAAGACGACATCGATTTGTATTCACTAGGGCTACACATCAATCTACACACACCTAAAGTGATAGAAGGATCACATCCCAATGAGGATCTGTGATACACTAGTCAGGAAACCACAGGTTGTACATAAATGGTCCGCCTGAAATAGTCCCCTTTATGGTATCTTTTTATGACACTTTTGCTAATGTCTGTCACATACTATTTTTCTAAGGAATTCTTCCTAAGGAATGATCATCAGCCTTGAACATTTCCGAGTGTTGCCTCCTTTGTTCAGTTCCTCCATCTCCAGTTTTCTGTTTTTAGGATTCGAAGGTTTTAACATGTGTTTTATGGTGTCAAACGTTCGCCAGGTATCCAATTCCAGTATCATTACAATCCTGTAAAAAAGTTAATTCAGTTCTTCATGTTCAGTTCTTCCTTTCAGTGAAGTCCCATATAATTTGCCTCCTGCAAATGATGCACCTTCCTTCGCAGATTGGACATACCCCTTACATGTACCTGCTTAAATCAAATCGTAAACCTGTGATAAAGTTAACTCGGATCATCATGTCAGAGGCTCATCATACCCCCAGCCAATGGCACCTTCCCTTCATGGCCCCATTCAATACGCCTACCACAGCCTACCCTGTGTGATACACCCTCTTTGCAGATCGACCCTACTCCCTACCTGCACATGTGTCTGGTGGACTATCGAGGTGACGATCGCAGTACCTGCAAGGCGGCTACAGCTTACATGGAGGCTTGCTCCAACAACAACATCCCTGTCAAGATCCCAGTCTTCTGTGTTCAGTCAGTCACTCAGCAATTCTACGCACCGCATCCCTAAACACCCAGTGTGGCCTCACCTCCCAATAGAATACTCAAACTAAAGCACAATCATCAATATATATTTGATACTTCATTTAGTCTTATGCTGAATTTACAGCATAAGTATGTGCACAACCATCACAATTTCTGTTTTTCCAGGGGAAATATTTGAGTTCCTTGAGGAAAAATGAGAGAAAAGTGCTTGTTGTAAACATATAATTCGAAGCCGAGTGATGATTCCACACTATTCACATCTGAAATATAGTCACAACTTTCGTCTATCCTGAGTACAAAGCTAACTTTTAACCTGATGTTTAGCACTTGTTCACTTATTCTTTTAAACAATGAAAATACCTAAATGCACAACACAACAGACAGTTTTATATATTTCTCATATAACTGGACTTCCAGGAAGCAAATTTATGGCACCCTTTCGTTAATGTTAATATTTAGTATTAATTCAGTATATGAAGCGTATGACATACTCTGTGTATACACAACACGACATCTTCCAATCACTTGCTTCGAATTCACGGTTCAGGTGCGACTACATGACTGACGACGGAGTAACGAGAACCTTGGAGGAAGGAACCTCGATAGTGCTGGATAAAGAGGACATCTTGAAGTCCACAGACGTTGTCCTCCTCGTAGAGGCCGGGGAGTGCAACATGATCCTCACCGAGAAGAAACCCGTGAATCGTTTCGAGACCTTCATTAGTGTCGTCAATGAGGAGCTCGAGGCGAATGGCATCCGCCTTGTGAGGTAAGCGTCCCGGTATCTCTCGATGGCAGTGATCTCGGGTTCACAGGATGGTTGGAGTCTGCTGAGAGAACCAAGTCTACATATGTTCTGTCCTCAAAGTTTTCCTTTCCATTGCGATTTGTTATTACGAGAATTATAGATGTAAATGGATTCAGTGGATGGGTAATATACCATTTCAATATGTGTTGTTCGCATGCAACAATCACCACTGAAACACATGGGACTCGAACCTTGGACACTGAGATGATAGAGTAATGAGCGAAACCGCTCAGACACCACGAGTGAGCTCTTTAGCTCTTTACTCTACCATATCGATGGCCTAGGTTCGAGTCCCGTACGCCTAAGTGTGATTACTTCCTTACATATATATGAATGTACGCAGATACGCCATGGTCGTGTACGGTAATGACGACCCAACGTTCTCCGAGCCAACTGTAGTGACAGTCAACAACCAAATCTTTACGGACGCGGCCAACATCCACAGAGCCCTGAATCACGTCCCATTCAGTAAGTCCTGTAGAGAGAGAGAGAGAGGTCTTCACTCACCTGTAGCCAGAGGCCATCATGCTAATACATCCTACAGACACTCACAACATGCCTACCTACTCCTCTCCCCCGGCGTCATAATGTCTCACACCGCACCTCCTCTCACACTTCACCACGTCTTCTCGCTCTACACCTGCCTTTGCACTAGTACCTCACTCTCAGCTAAACTTTCTCCATCCAAGCGGAACAAAATACAATCCGAAGAGCTGTGACGAGAATGTTAGGCAAAGTCTGCTGTTGACTCAAAGAACTGTCGCCAATCTTAACCTGTGGGCCACCCAACGGTAGATATATAGATGAATAATAGGATAGATTATACATATATAAAAAATCAATAAGCAAATCAATTCACCATTAGTTCTGTATCTAGTAAGGGTTTGGGTGGTACAATATGTCCTCGATTGTGATTTCAGACCAGACATAAAATAGTCTATACGCCACAGACGCTGCGGATGTCTCCAACAAATACATAAAAAGGTTAAGAACCCCTGGTCTAGTTGAGGGAAGCAAACAGAAACTCGCACAAAGACAAGAAGGCTAGAATCTCTAGTGGTTATCTGTACTTGTCTGTGAAAACAAAGAAAATAAATCCCATTTACTGAAGTGAATACAGAGTCGTCCACGAACTTGACATGCCAGGTGGAATCATCCACCTGGCCTCCTCTTTCGGTTACTTCTTCTGTTCCACCAAACAATAATCGTCTAATAATCATGTAATCCGATTCCCCGGTATCATTTACTCAATTTATGGACTATAAAGCTCACAAACTGTTACCATACACACATAGCTAGATCAATGCAATGTTTGTAAAACGTTTTCGCAGAATATCAATATGTATTAGAACCTAGTTGTTAATCGCTTCACGCATCAATAATTCACGTCAATCTATACAGAAAAACAACTACAGTTATACGCATACTTAATAAGGGCTAATGATATTTTCCATGGTATTAGTCCCGTTAGATAAGTTCTCTAATCATCAGAAATACCTGTAATCTCTCTCAAGCTACTAGCGTTGGGCAACAGGAGGTTGCCGCATTCACATTACGCCAAGTTAGGGGCCAGGTGAGGATATTCCCTGAAAGGCCCAGTCCTCTGTTCTTAACGCTACCTCGCTAAAGCGGGAAATGGCGAATAGTATGAAAGAAAAGAAATATATCATAGTTACAGACTGTTTATTCTACTTGTTCTTTTTGGAACATGATGTGTTGAGGATATGTTGCGTTCTCACCACAGTACCACATTCCTTCTTCCTCTGAGGTATCGCAGTCGTGACATCCGTCTGACCCTGATGATGATAGAACTTCTATAGTTTGAATACACACAATCACGATTTACCGATACAACAAACACCTATCTTTCCTTATCCTCTTTGCAGTCCACTACCTTTTCTCCACCTATTTTGGATCAGTAAAGTCTATAAAGCCTCACAGCTCATTCATACGTATCCCCAACTCATGTCTACTGTGAGAAATAGTGTCCACACTGCTTTAAACATGATAGCCAGTGGGACCATCCAAACTTGACAACTATTTCCAGTTCTGTTTTACTGATAATTTTTTCAGAGACGCCCACTGGATAATAATGATAATAGCTAAACGATGAAGTGTAATGATTTCATGCAAGTTTGCGTGTAATTGAAATATACTTTGATCTCTAGCTGGTATGGCTAATGAAAGATTAAAGCAATTCTTTCCTCTCAATCCTCCATTTTCAGTGATACTACACAGCTTTGATTATATCATATAAATAGACCATGACAACCATTGGATAATACTAATGATTCACAGAACGTTGAGATAATGAAATTATTATTGTTCGAAACGTGCAACTAGCCATTTAGATATTCTTTCTAGAAAGATCATATATGTATGTAACGCTTATAGTATATATTCAATACATATAACTAAAGGGCTTTACATTGTCTTGGGTGTGTGTGTTTAACAGGGAACCTGACGCAGAACAGGGTAGAGATGGTGAGCGTCTTCGACGCCTTCGACGCCCTGACCTTCGCTGCTGGCCTCAACTTCCGTGCCGGCGTCAGCGTGACCTTCATCCTCTTTCCCTGCACGTCCTGCAGCCCCACCGTTCCCTCCGTGAGCACTACCACACTCCGCCTCGGGAGTAGCTACCCTGAAACAATAAAACTTTAAATACATACATAGATATATATATACGAACCAATCTTTTACAAGATTTTCATGCTGAAAATGCATGATTTAAGAGATAAATGGCAAACTTGACGCACTTTGAAGTATTGCCGATATCACCTTAACTATTAGAAAATAGAAATAGATACCGTTCACTTAAAATTTTTGGATTAAAACTGTCATTAGTTAAAATTCTATAAATGATATTTATTTCAAGCTTGACTCCTAACTTGATATGTGTATTCATTTCTTCATTCTTACTCTCTGTTTTCTGATGTGGATGATTTATTGGTGCATTCTTCTCCTCAGCTGTAGTCCAGACCCAGACACAATGTCCCAACTTGTCAGATTCGCTCGAGTTTTGGCAATTCTTGCAATAAATATATCATGTGTAATGAATGTCACCTGATATACCAAGAATTGGTTCCAGACTCAGCATTTCTTGAAGAGAAGGTGTTCCTATGTGTGTTGTGGAGGAGTAATACTGATGTTTGGTTACAGATGGAATACAGCACCATGTACCATATTCTGCTGGAGTATTCTATCACCCTACACGTATTCAACCTGGAACTCTTCGACATCCCTAAACCCAAGGAACAGAAGAAGATTCAAGGCAAGATATTTCCCCTCTTGTTTAAAAAGAAAAGTCACTTCTTGAATAATGGGAATTCATTTGTGTGATTGTGAATGCACGATACCAGAGTTCATGTTCTGTAACACAGCTACGTAACATTAGCGTAATAAAGAAAATGGGATAGGATAATTTCAGTCATGTACTGTGATGTTTGATGTTAACAAATGGTATTCAAGATTCAATGTTGGCAGTTGTTATGATCAACCCTGGTCTTAGTAATGATGCCTTTAATCAGGTTGACCTATCAATCATAGACGTTCCATTACACCATTTTTTTTGGCTTGTAACCTTCAAAAATTGATTTTATTAACTTATTTAGCATTAGCGTTATTCATAAAATATTTCCATCACTTTTATTATCATTTTCTCGTATTAGCGAAGGTAAATATGCGATTAACATCTCTCAAGCCCAATCCTCATCTTACTCATGTTGCTCCCATAACTTCACTTGCTGTTTGCTCCTTTACTTTAACCTCTCGTAAAGTGGATATGTTTTACTCCCACGTGTGCCAGCGTTAGTTGATGGTCCCGTTTATCTCACGCCTTGCAGGTATTGACAGCGAGAACGCCTACACGCTGAAGGACGCTAGGAATCGCGGAAGACCCGGGAGTCTCACTGGGGACCCAGTCATCAGAGGACAAGTCACAGTGCCCAAGAACAAACTTGCCTACTGCGCCCCGCTCGCCCTCGAGAATAATGGTAAGTACTGCAGACGATTCGTCATACTCTCAGACCCTCCTTCAGGAAGGAATTAAGGTGTTTTCCTCATAAATGTTCTAAAATCTCGATAGTCTGTGTGTATGGCCGTCCGCCAGCAGCCAATGGATTGTACTGTCCCTTACAGATTAACCAAATCTGACAATTTCTGACCAGTTAGAAGTTTAGATCACACGTCTAACTATTCATTGGGCTCTATGCCACGTGAGCCTCTCGGCCTCCACTCGATTTCTTAAAAATTTAAAAGGTAATTTACCTTTCCTTGGATGGCAGTAATGATATCTTTGTCCTGGTGTGTAAATACACTTCTAAACTTCGTATTGCGTTCACATTATAAGCTCTTCTGTAACAGCAACTTTTCATATTATCTAATCTAAAGATTTGGTCATTTACCATTAAATTTCTCCTTATGAATTTGTAATTTCAGATTTTCTGTTGAACTGTTTTCCTCGTATCTGATATGTTCCTCCAATCTTGTCTTGATATAGTCATTTATGGCTTTGTATCTTTCAAATGCTACCCAGTGTCTATCGCTTTCACAGAGTTTGTGTAGGTTCCTTTAGCTCTTTACAATCTCTCTTTCGCATTTCTTTTTTTGTTTACCTTTTTCCCTCTTCATAATGCCTAGCTGATGGTACATACCCTTCAACATCCTTCACATAGATAATAGTTTTACAAAGATTGAGTAATGACCATTTTGCTTTTTCACAAAACCCTGAATTAATTTTAGATACTTCTCAGCAATGTATGTTTGCTTCATATCAACATTTACCTCCAATGTCAAAGTCTACCTTGACGTATAAGCTGGGAAATTCTCTTCCTTCCTTCGTTTTCCTCTTCATATACCTTTTCTGCCTTCAAGGCTCATTTCTGTTAACACTTCATGAAGTTATATTGATTTTTCCTTCATTTTTTCCCATACTGTTAGTTTCTCTCTTCATCCAACATGGTCATGATTATGGCACTTTTTCCATTCCAGGCTGGTTACTGTAGATAAAAAAGTTACGGTATAAAGTAAACAGTTAAACTATATACAGAAAGTTATATCATATACACATTTGCCACAGACATTGCAATTGTGTTATCATGTTACTGGTTGATACTGGAAAAATTTTGTTCCCTACCCTCAAAGACACACGCCATATCAGTCATGTTACTACATTTTTCTCGTTTGAAAATGGGATGTAAATCTTTTACTAAACAGCCAAGGTTTAATGGTGATCTGAAGGCTATACTTATATACCTATTTACTGCTGTTAATGGTTTCAATTAAGTGGTAACCCCTTATGAAATATGAAAATGAAAACCTCTCTTCTATTCACTCTGGATAAGGTACTAAAGATGATTAACATAGCACTGCAGATCTTCAGTTATGGACCTAACACAACAAGTAAAGGAAAAATGGGTTTTGCCCAATCCCATGAAAATTATGTTTTCCCCAATTTTAGGACAAAATTTGTTGCTTATTATACAGTAATTTATGCGATACTTTTTCAATCAGAACTGTTCATATGTAAATCATTTATTGACTAATCTTACAGGCACCATCTTTACCTCCGTGCCCCTCATGACGCGGAAGCATTCATCAGGGAAAATGAAGAAGAAGCTGGAGAAGTTAGCCATAGTCTTTGGCAAGCGAATGGCGGTGACAGCCCTCCCGCAGGAGCGGAAACGATGCGTGTGCGTCCCCAGCTCGCCCGACGGCGCCGCAAGCGTCCAGTGTGACAACTGGAGCAGTGGATACCTCTCCATCCTAGTAAGTCAATGTCGGGCACTTCGTCAGTGACACAGGGGCGAGGGCCAGGGATGCAGTATGTGAATGGTGACCTGTCCGAGAAATGCAAAGGACGTAAGTCAAGAAATGTATTTACCAAAATACTCGAATGAGGCGAAGTACTCCCTCTCCTCCAGGACTGTGGATATATGGTACGATGTACCAG
Source organism: Panulirus versicolor (assembly GCA_032361705.1). Taxonomy (NCBI): domain Eukaryota; kingdom Metazoa; phylum Arthropoda; class Malacostraca; order Decapoda; family Palinuridae; genus Panulirus; species Panulirus versicolor. The sequence goes on from JAUUDZ010038362.1 coordinate 13,289, forward strand.
TTAGTATGGCTGACAGCAGTACCATTGATATGTTCAAGAATAAACGACTTGAATTTCTCCTTTTCTAAAGATCTTTTGCTGCATCAAAATTTCCATAATCCCTTTCCCCGTTCCCAACAACAATTAATACGATAGAGCTATACACGGAGAGGCATATTACGATGGGTTAGAATCCAATACTACCATACAGAGTTTAAAACTCAAGTTTCGTCAACTATGATGATGCAGCCTCCCCATTATCATCATCCAGTCCATCCATTACCATCACCATCCCACGTTAGCGAGGTAGTACTAGGAACAGACGAAGCGAGGTCACATCCTCTCATTCCTAGCTGTCATGTGTAATGCGTCGAAACCACACCATCCTATCCACAACCAGGCCCCACAGACCTTTCATCAAAATGCCGAATCACATTCATTTACTAAAATCATACTCAGCAGACCCAGAATAAGTCACTTTTCAAATGATAATTATTTAGTTGATGAATATGCGTTATATACAAAGAACCTGTGGTACGATTTATTCCCCTAGTGAGATAGAGATTATAGTCAAGTAGTGTTAAGTTTCATGGGTGCTGGCAGGCCAAATCAAGAATATATAATTTTAGTTTATTCCTTCTTCCTCGTATTATGTGGTCCAGTTGATCCTTAATGTTAGACCAAGAGTTTGTGAGGGAGAGTAAATGTGATATTCAGTTGTGGTGGACAAGTATTGCCAAAATGTTTAAGTGAAAGGAAGATTCACAGTTCGTTATGGATGAGAATCTGTGTACAGTCAAAAATAGCATTTAGTAAAAAGAATTTAAGTCCTGATAAAGTGAACCATAATGAATTATCCCTCCTCATATATTCAACCAATGAATCATCCCTCAACTCTTCATATGATTAGTTAACTAGACAATACAATGACCTCGAAGTCCTGTAATATGTCGACTGTTTACAGCCGAATAGCTGCCGGAATTCAATAAATCGTTCATTATTGTTATTACAGTCGAGTTATCTCGACCCTACATCTCATACTTTACTACGTTATCTAGACATCTTATGGCAACTGTTATCAGGGCATGGTAATTATAGAGTCACATGTAATACTTTAGTATGATTAGACCTTTCTTGAGATGTAACGTTCATGTACAAACTTTTATATCTATTAAATATGCATCCTCCACCTTCTTGCTGCAAGAGACAAGTGTTGAATTGTACTCTTGTCTAAGAATCTCTGAGAATTTAATGGGTAGATGGGGTAAGAGACCAAATCATTTACATAAAATAGATATATGTATATACTTTGGCCATCTGTTTAGATGATGTCCCAGATTCTTTTTTTATGATGCTTTGCAAGTCATCGGTCTCCTCTACTTTTCCCTACAGGAACAATATGGGGATGAAGACTTTTCCTTTGCCCACGAGACAAACAGTGACGAGGCGGGATCATGCGTTCGTCGGAATGCATTTGGAGAATGTGTGGACTGGCTAAATTCCGAGTAAGCGGACTTCAATCATGAGAGCATCAGTGTCGCGCCAGACACCGCCTGTGGTTCTCACATGTGAAGTGCAGCAACAACAACATTAGATTATGTGTACACTCTCCCAAAAAAGTATCGGCCTCAACGGTCCTGAAGTTTCTAGTAATCTACAACTGGCAGACTTAGATTACAACCTGACTTCGCTGCCACCCTGGTGCAGTTTACAAGTGCATCAGAGTGGCGGTAAAGTCAAGTGTTAATCTCGGTTGGCAAGCTGTAGATTATTAGGAATATCAGTCCTGGATGTCAGATACTTTCTTGGGAGGGTGTATATATTTGATTCTTTATATTTAAGATGGATAAGTCTTTGAATACACTGCATAAAAATTAGTGGATAATTACACGAGAATGAAACGCAACGGCTGTTGACGTTGGAATAATTACAGTTATATGTACTCTCTGTAATACTATATTTCATCATATTAAGATATTTTGTCTTACTTTCATGTTATGTTTTGCTATATCGTTTATTATCACTGTATATAAAACGATTAATTACGGTCTTCGAGGTGATATAGCCACGGAGTAACCTCAGTGCCACACTCTCCCAAGGGGAGAAATGCTTACAATCTTCCCGAACAAGAAATAACTCCAGCCATATTAAATCTATTGAAGATTTTTAGCTTGAAATCTGGAGATGCAAAAGCATAAGTGTTAGTTACGTTCGGTTATATAGAATCAAGAGTCCGAATCCATGAGAAGTTTGATCGGGATTCATTATTCTTATGAACAAATGCTGGGCTTTATGTCCTTAAGTGTAAGCAGGGCGATATCTGATGTATCGTCTTAAATCCTTTATATTTGATGTATTAAAGAGGTGTTCGTTGTTTAATCTATACTTATTAGAAGTTTAATTCTATGAACAATTCAAATACTCTACTTATATCTTAGGATTACCATAAGGAGATTCAGTGTTCCAATCGCATTCTGCACAAAAATCACTTATAATACTCTTATTCCTTAGAATTAGATCCTATATGGACGACTAATTCTTTAGTAAATAAGATGGACAATGTTTCTTTGTTAAATTTACTTTTTTCAAGTTTAAGATAAATAAAAAACATTACTGTTCTTTTGTTTCAACTATTGATCATCTGATATGTAATGCTCTGAAGGAATCTAAAAGTTAAAGAAATATCCCTCTTATTTGGGGTTCATCTTCACTGATCATCACGGGTGTTTCTTCTGTGAATCGCGAAGTACTGCAGAACTAAGAACTGTTGTCGGCATTTCTCATCACATATCTCCCTGGGCGTGATGCTATGGGTATATGAAATAGTGCACCAGGTGAATATCCTTCTGGCCCTAATATCCATGCAGGATCATAGTGCATATAGTAACACACACCACATAAGGGCATCAATAATTGTACCAGAATTAAGAGAAGTAACAGGAACAGGTTAGGGGTAAAAAATTGTCTAATATGGAGGAGAGAAGAGTAATGCACGACTCGAGTTCAACCATTAAGTTTACGAAACATTTTCAATACATCGACAATACTACGGAAAATTATGCCTTGCCAGAACCATCAGAGGCCAAAGCAAAAGTAAAAAAAAAAGATGGAAAATAGTTCTTTTATAATATATGTTTCGAGACTGACCCAAATAAACGAAGTAATGAAGATGCGAAAGGCGACGGCATACAAAAATTTAAGGAGTTTTACGTAAGTAGAGACATATCAAGAGATGGGACCCTACGAGTGTAGAGCCCCCTCCCGTTATGTATATATATATACACGCAATACCTCCGTAGTGCAGTGGTTAGAGTTTTCACCTAACAATCTTACGGGCAGAGTTCGAATTCTGGATAAGAGAGGAGACTCAAAGCCAACCTAGCTGTTCATCCTTACCTCTGGGAAGTGGTTGAGATATTAATGCACATATTGATACACAAACGCTATATTATGCTAGATTTTTTCAGCACACACAAACGAATTCATATTTTTCCAGAGCTTATTTTTCTTGGAAATCAGCGCGATACGAAACTAGGAACACAAGTATCACTTTCTAATGGTAAAATAAGATTGTGAGCAAATTACTTTGCAACAATAAACTCAAAATCACAAGCCCACGACAAGACATCATGTGAAGCCCCTCCGAGCCAGAATGGCGATTCATTTTATGTTAAGGTCGTGAGGTGTAACAAATGGCCTTAACCCAGGCAATAACTCGCAAGGTAATGATTAGCCTCCCAAGAAATACAAGCTGCCTTCTCTCCAACACCCTCTCTCAAATAGCTACCCATCTGACAGTGCCTCTTTCATCTATTTCCTCCTTTCGTCACCAGTGACTAGCAATACTATACAATACTTCAGTGTCCCTTCATAAATCTGTGAAATACTTGTGTAACCCTTATCAAAATTGCTCGTTTGTTAACTCTAGCACCAACAATTTGTCGCTTCCTGCACTCGAAAGACGCCGTTATTGTATTATTAGCGTTGTCACTTGCTCTAGCACTGCTTCCTCCCTCCCTCACCAGCAGTTATCTGCCGTCCTAAACATAGTCGTGTCCCTCACAGTACTGCACACTGCTTCCACAATCATTTTTGTCTCCAACGTCTCCCTTACCTACACTGTCTCATCCTTTAAGGTTCTTTTTTTTTTCCTGCTGCTTTGCCAAATGACTATCTGTTTCCATCTTCATCAACGCAGTCCAGTGGCACACTTGCCAGCTCTGCAAGTGTCTGTACCAAAATCCATTTACCTTCCACCGTGCTTACTTCTTCCCTCATCTACTTTTTCTTCTAAAGCAAAGACTCCAGTGTGGAGCCGAAGTTCTTAGTCTTAAATGACGAAAAAGTCATAAGAGAAAGACTCATTTCTGTTGAGGAAGTACGTGGAATTACCAAAGGAAGGAAGCAATCTCAGTCATCTGGATGACACTTCCAGTTTGTTAGAAACAGAATTAGCCGTCAGCAACCTGCTCCTGGCCTCACCATCTCAGCTGTCTCTATCAACAGAGCTTCACTCAGGAAATCAGTCTCACTCTCCTGTCTGCTATCGCTCTTATATAGATAATACCTTTAACGAGTGCGAATGGTCTTAGAATTGTGTTAAACACCTGAAGAAAGTGTCAAACTCTTTTTCTTAACTTTGATTAGTAGCTAGAAAATTACATTGTCGTTTATAATGACCCTGACAGTCGATAGGCCTAAAGTTGAAATGACCAACCAAGAAACCATTTTTCCCTCGACAAGTTCAGCATCTCTACATCTCATTTCAACATCGTTCCATTATCTTTCATACAATGCTGTTATCTTTCTCATCACCATGAACTCTTCCTTCTTCACCAGCAAACCATAAAATTTCCTCTAAAACTTCCTGTATTATGTAGACAAACTTCACTCTTGTGCTTATCTAAATCGTAGATGTATCTACTTTGACCTTAATCTCGAGCCGTTTTCAATCAATGAATTACTTACTGTGACATCGCCTAATAACGTAATTCCTCAACTGTGAACTTTCCACCGAACAGCTGCTCGAATTCAATAAACTTTACATTTACTTTTCCTAAAACCTATGTGGTACCATCTTCATCAGTGAAGGTACCTTCCTCATTACCTCTATCTCTTGCTGCTCCTGTTGACCCTCTCATTACCATGACCCTCTCATTACCACCATCTGTTGCCATTTGTATGACTACCCTCTCCACTCCCCTTCATTCACATTCCTCATTACATCCCTTGCCATCAGTCTCTGCTGTCTCCCTTACCATGTGCTATCATCCTTTTCACTTACGTCAGGTCTTCCTCCCAGAGTTCCTCCCTCCTGTTGTGTCACCGACACTGGTGTATCCCTTATCAACCTTGCTCGCTGCCTTTCAGACATTGATACGAGACTTTCATCTCTGCTGGTATTTCCGTACCTCTCATAAACGCTGAATGCGTTCCTCGCGACAGTGGAACGACCTACATGTCAGTTTGTCCTACTGAGGCAATGCATCTTGTCGGGCCATCAGTGATCATCAGCAATTCTCAACGCAATACTTATCCCAGAGAACTTGGTAACGTGATATCTTAAAGTACATGGGTACACTTCGTGAAAAAGCGTCCACTTTATGAAAAAAAACAATTGCCCTAGACATATACTTCTCTGATGCCTGCCACTGCGACATTATAACCGCGCAAATCAAAACTCGTGTGGAAAAATGTGAACTCGGCAAGGCTTACGACGGTGCCTTACTGACGCCCACATTAACGGTGTGGTTTTGTAATGAATTCCGCTGAATCCGGACACAGAACGATCATTCTCACTTCTGTTTGCCCCGCCTCCCTCCAAGAACGCTACCTCCCACCCAACACCACGATTACTCTCAGTTCCGTTTGCCTCATCAAAAATGCTGCCTCTTTCAAAACATAATGATTCCTCTCAGCTCTGTTTAATGGTATAGTAGTGGTTCCAACAGTATGATATGGATGTGAAGGATGGACTACAAATAAGTATGTGCGGAGGAGGGTGGATGTGCTGGAAATGAAATGTCCGAGAACCGCAAGAGTTATTTCAACAGAAGTTGTTACAACTCGAGCGACTCGATGTAGTAACCTATGAATACATCATTCAGGGGAGAATATGCTCTATAATGACGCGTTTTCACTGCACTTATCTCCCTTCTCGAGATTGCTTTGTCTCCCATCGGATGTATGTTCACTCCCAAGGCAGAAAAATTGTCTCCCACCAACTTCAAATGTCCTTATACTAAAAAATCTCTAGTAAACTTCCATCTCATTCCTGTCAATTACAAATCCCTACCCTTTGAGATCCGAAATAAATCAAAGGCTCCGAAAGACCACAATACATCTTTTAAGACCAACCGTGTAATACGGATAGCGTATAGTAGCCAGTCCTTGGCCGGGTACCCAATACAATCTATATTCAATTCCAAATGCTGAAGTTCACCGTACAACTACGAGACCTTCTGAATCGATAAACGAGCAGATATCGAATCTGAACTAATAGTTGCCTTCAAATCTTGTATAGTTTTTCACTATCTTCCTCTTAAAACGAATTGGAAAGAATGTAAGCAGGAGATCAGATTTCCAGAATATATCACAAGTTGCTTACAGGATCCATCGACAAAGAAAAAGACTGAATAACGCATCTGTATTAAGTTTTCCCTTATAACTTATTGATTACGAGTCAAATCGATAGAATTTTCATAAGATGTATATCTTTTTATTTGAGGTTTCACATTCATGTGAGGAAGTTAGTACAGAGAAGAGAACATCATGATTAATATGATCTAAGTTTCCCATGCATGTAAGAAAGTTAGTAAAGAGAAGTGTAGATGATAAAGATGATCGAAGGAGACCAGAAGACAGCAACGCAACAACGAACAGTTTCCCGAACATCAGTCATATCTCCAGACATCCCCAGAGGAACAATACGTATCCTAGTGTTCCTGGCGTCACATGTTTGTGGAGGGATTGGCGTGTACAGTGGCGGCGGCGACTGTCCCATTTATAATTTAAACGGACATATGATCCGAGCGACAGAGGAAGATGAAGGTGCCTGGCTGTGTCGGACGGGCAATAGATGAACAACTTCTTCGTTCGTTGAAACGACTTTGCTGTCACTCTCAAGTCCTTTAATAAGATAATGAGAGGCACAGAAAGTACTCAAGGTCTCAGAGAGGATTATGCATTGGTTGAATTTGATCTAGACGAGGAATATATAAGTTTTAGAACATATCTTGGAACAACAGTAGTTAAATATTTCTGTGAAAGAATTTGATTTACTCCTGAAAACATATTAATGCTCTACAAGGATAAGCATAAGACATGGTTTAACGAGAGCAATGAAAGAACAACTGTGAACAGTGAAGATGCCTACCATCGCCTACCATCACATGCGTGAAGCAAAGATGTCTTCCTTTACTTATGTGAAGCAATTAATATGGATCAGAATGGGACTGTATACTGCATCGAGTCAAAGCTGATCAAAGTATCACAAACAAAAGCAAAAATTAACGACTTATCAGATTCCTCTGGTTAGTCACTCACGATGATAAACCACTCCGGACGGCCTATGAAATTGCTTGTTACAACTTTCGGGATCGATGGCAAAATGCAAGTTAAACAAACCCCTTAAATAACACCAAATAGTTATATACTGTTATCCAAGCTCCTTAAAAGAGACGTCTTGCCGGAGTAGATCAACCAGATGCAAAAAGAAATTATCGAGTAACAACATATTGGCGAAGAATTACCAACTAACCAATTAGCAATAAAACCAGGAAACAAAATTTATACGTAAATACACAGAAAACAAGATATGCGGAAGTGGCGGGGTGCAAGACGTTAAACGCTAATATATATATATATATATATATATATGTCAAACAATAAAAACTTCAGAGAGACAACTTAACTCACCGACAGCTCGCCCTCTACTCGGAGTGTGGGCTACAGACCAACACCACAGTACTTACCTGACACATAATAGTCGAACCATCTTCAGTTCGGAAGCAGGATCGTTGTTTCAAACTTCATACTAATACTGAGTGTATACTTCACCTCTTACTAATACTAAAGTGTATACTTCTAGTATTAGATTACAAAATGCAAGTTGGTGTAATGTATGAGACAATGAAAACAATATGAAAACGTGACATTGTAGAATAACAAAACAAATCAAGAAGTTCGAAGCTTCGGATCTTTACGTCATCAGCCATGGATAAACTAGCAGAGGCAGACAGTCGT
>JAUUDZ010038373.1:0-10802 GCA_032361705.1 Panulirus versicolor
ATATATTCTAAAATAAAGAATCATTCATTTATTTTCAAGTTCTTAAAATTGTTCCTTCAACCTGCTGGACATGAGAGCACAACCCTTGGATATGATGTCGTGGCTTAAGCTTAACTGACTGATGAGGGTTTCGTCAAAGGTCACACCATCATACAATGGATGGCGCCGTCGTGTTTAAGGATGGTAGTCGTGTTTGAGTGGGTTAATTCTCGAACATATGACCTCCCAGCATGATAGACAGGTAATCTAATCTCATTCTCCTCTTCGTCCTGCCCCACCAGGTACTGTGGACCTCTGACTATGAACGGGAACCATGTATCTGGGACAGACACCTGGAATTCTGCGCAGCTGCGCACCACCACTCTGCGCTTTAGGTCCGAAGTCCGCTCAGGAGACCGCAGTTCTGCAGGGAACCCAAGGGGCTTGAAGCTCCAAGTTACTTGTAAGTAGATGGTGCAGAGATGAAGGGAGGGAGTAGGAAGGAGAGGCAAGGTTGAGGTCTGATATTCTTGCAGCCTACTTGCATGTATACATTCGAATGAAATCTTCAGTATGTTCCAAAAAAGAAGAAAAGATACGTAGCAGGGGGAACGTGTAAATGTACCAGTAGTAACTAGATGGCTAGGCTACATCTGATAGCTTTCTTTTTTCATTTCTCTTTGTAAAGTAAGTTGAAATTAATTTTTCTCAAAATGTTTGTACTTCTTCCATTGATAAGGGGTAGTATGTTACTGTTTGTTAGGTCTTCTGTGGATGGTGGGATGTCTGGGCCCTCAGTGACATTTTCTTGGCTGCTAGAAATCAGAACAGGTCATAGTTGTGAGATGTTTCGTGAAAAATACCAAATAGTTTCAACATAGCCATGAACTCTTCATAAGTGTCGCCAATCATTGGCATAATTAGTTGAAATACATAGAAGTACATATTTAAAAGTGAATGTGTATATCGAAGTTTGAATAGCAATTTAGTGTCGACTCTCCCCTTAGATTACTGCTGGCTCTACAACAAGGACCTCCTCTCCTCCACCACCACCAAGGCTCCAGAAGAGGTGGTCCCACAGGGAGGTACAGCCACCTCTGGGGAGACTCCCACAGCCACTAGTAACAACAGTGCCACGACAGGTGGGGACGCTGGCATGACTGATGTAGACACTAGCTCAACTGGTGGTGATGCTGGCCCGACTGGTGGTGACGCTGGCCCGACTGGTGGTGATGCTGGCCCGACTGGTGGTAACGCTGGCCCGACTGGTGGTGACGCTGGCCCGACTGGTGGTGATGCTGGCCCGACTGGTGGGGAGACGGACACGACTGGTGAGGCTGGTGTGACTGATGGGGAGGCAGACGCAACTGGTGGGGTTGCTGGCACGGCCGGTGGGGAGACAGACACGACTGGTGGGAATGCTGGCACGACTAGTGGGGCGACAGAAACTACTGGTGGGGCTGGTGTGAGTGGTGGGGATGGTGACACATCTGGCAGTGACTCTGACATTACTGGTGGGGACACAAACACTGCAGTTGGGGATGCTGGTACGACCGACGAGGACGCCAGCACAACTGGTGAGGGCGCTGTCATGATTCGTGGAGGTGCTAGCACGACAGATGGGGACACTGGCATAACTGGTGGCGATAATGGCACAACTGATGGCGATAATGGCACAACTGGTGGCAATGATGGCACAACTGGTGGGGACACTGGCACGACTGGTGGGGATCCTGACATGACTCATGGGGATGCTAGCACGACAGATGGGGGCACTGGTATAACTGATGGAGATGTTAGCACAACTGGTGGGGACACTGGCATGACTGGTGGAGAAAGTGGTACAACTGGTGGGGACGCTGGCATGACTGGTGATGTTGGCACAACTGATGGAGACGCTGGCATGACTGTTGGGGACGCTGGTACGGCCGATGGGGACACTGATATGACTATTGGGGATGCTGACACAATTGTTGGCGATAGTGGTACAACTGGTGGGGATGCTGGCGCCACTATTGAGGACTAAGGTATTGATGATGGAGATTATGGCACCACTGGAGAGGATGGAAGCTGCTCCACTGCTGATGGGGACAGAGGCACCAGTGATAGGGTTGTGGGCACCACTGGTGAGAACAGTGGCTCAAGTGGTTGGGAGGTTGTTGGTCTTCCTCGCCTTAGGTCTGCTGAACTAAACTCTCAAGTGATGTCGGGCAGTGAGGGTGGAAAGGGCCCCAAGAAGAACACCTACCCCAGGCTTCTCATTTCGCAGTTGCTGATGCTTAGCCAGAAAGTGAAACAACATTGCCTTGACTCAGTGAACCTTCATCAGCTGACAGTGAAGCATTATCATGACAGTGAACCACCATTAGACTAGGAAAGCATCACCATGACTTAAGTCTTATCATCAGGCAGTGAAACATCGTCCCAAAACGGTGAATTATCATTATCAGACAGTGAACCATTATCATTATCAGACAGTGAACCATTATCATTATCAGACAGTGAACCATTATCATTACACAGTGAACTTTTATCATGGGACTGAACCTCATCACCAGACAGGGAACTACCATCATTAAACAGTGAACCATTGTTATCAGAAAGTGAACCTCGTCATCATCAGATGGTTATCCATCGTCACAGCATAGTGTACCATTATCAACAGACAGTGACAGCATACCCAATTACCGGACAGTGACCCTTCCTTCATCAGACTGTGAACTCCATCAGTAGATGGAGCCTCCATCCCTTAGCACTGAAATATCTTTTCACCACAGGAGTTAACCCTTCACCACAGCTACCAGCTCAGAGGACCCCGGACAGCTAAACACTGTGTGCAGTTGCTGAGTTCTTAAGTTAAGCCTTGTGCTTGCTGTAGTATATAGAATCTTCCATCTTAGAAAAATATATAGAATACTTTATTAGATCCTTGGGAAAATTTTGATATACAGTCACCTTTGTATGTACTCGCTCAAGGTGCAAGATTACGCTAAGGACTAGGTGAACAACAGGAGTATCTAGAATGATGTGTAGTAGTGCGATATTTATTGTAAAGTGAGAATGTATTAATTGTGTCTCATGGTGTGTGTTCACAGAAGGGAAACAGATCCCTGTTGAATAGTAGTACCAAGTCCTATTGGTACAATTGCCGTTCCCTCTCCCCCAAACCCGCATGCTTTTCCTGGTCCTGGGTCTGATTGAATGAAAAATTCCTTTCGATCAGTCGTCAAGTTTAAACATCCTTATGGTAGCTATGATGCTGAAATTTATAGAATTTTTGTTTTGCACCCTAACAGCTTTAGATAGTTATTTATAAAATATTTCATTAATAGCTGGTGAATTTTAAACGGTCAGTAAACTCAAACATTGAACTTGCGTGTGAAGTAGAACAAAAGAAAAGGAATGAAAGCAAAACGAAAGTAGTATTAACACGGATCTTGCGATGTAGCATACTCCATCGGACACTGTATTAAACACATGGGTCTAAAGGTTTTATACATTTCTCTGTTAGTTTCCAGAAGGTTTTATAGTCTCTTGACCTGGATGCAGACAATATTCTGTGTAGGCAGGGGAACTAAAGTGTAAGGGCCATTGGGAATCTCATCATTCATAACGAAATGGGAAGGAGACAGAGAATAATTAGGTTCTCTGTTCAGACGCAGTAGAGTGGAGGACAGAACTATATGTTAAGTAACATAAATCTAAGATTGTTGCAGCTGTGTGTTTGGCTAGTGTGTGAGAACGAGTGCTTAGACTTAGTTTACGAAAGCATGTAGCATGTCAGGCAGCCCGGGTTATGTAGTGGCTGCAGGCAACATAGCTGTAGCTGTCTACATTTACTGTACTCAGCTAGGCTAGTGGAGCCACGACAAGTGAGGTACTGTGAGAGACGGGCATTGGGCTGGCCCTTCCCTCCAGTTCCACCAAAGTCTCTTGTCTTGTTTATTTTGCCAAAGGCGGTGTGTTTTGCAGTTTGTAATAAATATTGATAAATGTACTTGTTTTACTGATACAGAACTATTCCATTTTCTAAAGAGATTCAAGACACTTATAATGTACCTTTTTCCTGTACTGTTGGAACCTTTCGAGCACGATGGTCAGACCTCTTGGTATAATGTTCTGGTCTTGAACATGATCCTTCAAGGTCAGGTCATTGTATCCAAGGAACATAGTATAGTTGTGTTCAGAAGTTGTACAAGGAAGTATCTCATTCAATCGCCATTCATGGTAAAAAAAAATTTGAACTGGTACTTGTTCTTTACTCCTTATTAATGTTATCAATTTTCCACGTCCTTTTTCATTTATGGGATGTTGGTGAAGAAAACCTATATTATTTTGTTCTATAAAGCAGACTAATCAGAGTCTCCTATTCAGGAAAATAATTATTTATTTGTTTACCAAGATGCAAACTAATATCGCATAGGTATTCACAAAATGCAGTAACGTATAAATCATCCCATGATCAAAAGCAGGGAAGAAAGGATGCAAAGAAATGAAATAATGGCTTAATTTTAGGTCTCTAGATAGTTGGAATAATCTAAGTAAGGATACTGTGAATGGCGACAGCCTACAAATATTGCAAGTCTTCTATATAGTGTTGAAATTACAAAAGACGGAGACCCCAAGAGTGTGGAACTCTCCCGTTTCTCACATGGGACATTAAATAAACATATCGCACACGCACATGACGTGTCGCAGTTATATGACAAGACACACATCCATCGACACATGAGTATTATACATTAACCGAGCGTGTTATGAGGAATCTATGAATGTAATTTCGCATAAACATTTGAGTCCCTGAGGACTCTTGGTCAAGTTCTTTGGGCTTTATTTATCAGTCTGTTAAACCCCCCCGAGAGCACGTTAACACAAAATTTAAGTAGGTCCTTTATAAAGTGCGTATAACAAATGTTTTAAGTCAGATATAGAAACATGTATGAGGCAACACATTGTGAAAATATATTTTCTCCCTCGGAATAAATGTGTTACAGTATGTGACCTGTGACCCGATGACAGAGGGCAAAAAATGTACACCCATGATGGCAACGGCTGATCACATACAAACATACCCGGCGTAGCGGCAATTACTCACGAAGGAATGCAGGTATAACGATTTATACGCATTTTTCGCTGACTACTTCCCTCTTTATATGATAAGTGATCATCACACTATTTCTCATGTTTAAGATAATGATGAAAGTTAATTAAAAGGGCTAAAAAAATTTAGGGGAAGTCGAGCCAAGTAAACATACGGTTGTCAACATTGGTGCAACGGGATTCCGTAACTCCTGTCCGAGTCTCTTTCTGTCTATTTGTGTTTATTGTGGGATCTGAGTGAAGTAGATAATGTCTAAAGATAATGGAGAAGATCAAGTGAGTCCAACACCGAGGTTTAGTCATGAAATTGGCCGAGAATTCGGAACCATCTTGGCGGAAACGAGCAGGACGTAAACAAACCTGAGAATATTTTGACATGTCACACGACTCCCTGTCTACAGGCGACACTTCCAGCTGGCATAGATAAGGTAAAGTGACAAAGGAAGAAGGATACCGTGATAGGAGGACAATGTAAGGATCGAAGGATAGGAGGATATTGTGAGGATCTCCGAGATATGTTGACACTATTGCAAAATACCTGATTTTGTATTGTGTGTACGTCAGATCACACATGGGGTACAGCATACAGGCCTGTTCACAGATGTAGATCTATTGATTAGATCGCTTTCAGGCAAGAGACCATGGATTAGTCTCAAGGTTGGCACAGTTCAGCAATGAAGAGAGGCAGAAATTGATATCAGTGGCAAAGGGAGATAGAAGTAACCTGACTGAGACTAAGTAATTAATATGGAGAGGGCTCGTAAAAAAACGCCTTGTTAAGCTAGGCAGAGTAGTATAGATGTTACCATAATTTCAAAATCATTATAGAAGCAGGCGAGGCTAGAAGTAAAGTTCCTGTGTAGGAGCACCATAGAGGTAAAACGGATTTGAAAGAAGTGCCTATCTGTGGACTCCAATATAGTCCTAGTTAAGGTGAATGGGGAAGTGTGATTTGAAGCAATTGATTTTCTTTAGAACATATAATGAATAGATTAGTGGGGATGACTTTGATGATTAAGGAAAATGTGGGATGCAAAAGTAAGTGAAACTAGTAATATTAACAGAACCGTAGTAAAGATCACTTGATTTCAGTTAGGGCCAAGATTGATCATGAATGATAAAAGGCTAGTTTAGCTCCACATTACTTATAGCATTATTCAGCAATGTTAGAGTAATGTTTAGAAGACAAATAACTGCTGTGAAATATGCTTACAAAAATGATTTATTGTATGATATTGAATAGTAGTAATTCAGGGGTAATGGTTTAAAGTAGATAATACTTTACAATTGTTAGAAATCAAAAGAACCCCAGGAAAACTTCACCTAATCTCCCAAGCAGTCAAGTATTATTTAATTTTTCAGTATTCTAATTGATATATACCTATCACAACCTTGTGTTAGAGCCACAAAAAAGGCACTGGGTGTTAATAAGCAGATGACACAATGAGTGGCCATGCAGTCTTCAGCAGCAGATATGTCTTCTGTTAGTTTGTATCTGCTATTACTTTGGCTACTTGATGAGGTTAGTAAGGTATCTATAGGTTCTTTTGATATTTTACAAGTGCATTACCTACCTGTACATTGAGCAATCCTGTATTGGTAAAAATCTATTTTATCTTTGCATTGAAACTTGCTCTAGGAAATGGCATCTTTTATATTAAGTGTTCCTTTTGCTTCATTGTAATTACAGAAATACCTGCAGATCATTGTTCTATTTTATCTTTTAGACCAAATGATATCAAATAAGGCAATGGTTGTATAACAGGGAACTATGATGTCAGGTTAAGGAAAATATTGGTGCTGCACTTGTAAAAATCAAAATATACCAGTCACGGTCATGAAAACAAACTTTCAACATGAGTTGACTCTCAATAAATTGTCGACATTTGAAATACTAATTAGTGAATTAGTATGATGTTGGTATATTTATACTATTTCTGCCTCTAGGTGAAGTATTTATTATTTCTGTGGATATTTTACTAGTTTATTACATACTTTTACATTAATGAGTTCCAAATAAATATAACCCCTATCTATGTAGTTGATATCACTGAATAAAGTATAATGTTCCAAATAATTGTACAAGTGTTACTATAGTCTCTAAACACTTGCATTGCACAAGACAATCAGTTAATATTCAAAGCTATTAGGCAGTGCTTTTCTAGACAGTTACCCCACATTTTCCTTGATGTGGATATCCCTTATTGCCTTACTGGTATTTGAAATTGTTTATTTGAATAAAATGCTCCAAATGTAGCTCCAGAACTGTTCTAATTCTCGGAACACAAAACAAGCATTGCAGAACATTCATTTGTTATTTGAAAGTAACCAAAATACAGTTTAACTAGGAAATTACTCCATATTTTAGAGGAATCATAAGGGAGATAAACCAAATACACTGTCATTGGTTTCATTTTTATCACTTGCATATGCTGAGAGGATTGGTTTTATTTTTATCAGTTGCATATGCCGAGAGGAAGTAAACACTGTGAACACAGCAAACAAACCTTCCAGCATTTGAGTGCAGAATATCAGGACATTCTAAGATTTTCAGATGATATTGGAAATAAGGTAAATTTAGGTTGCTGTGGAAGATTAGTTGATTTTTTTTTCAAAGAATTGTTTCAGTTACCCTATACTCCATATTGTCTTTGATCATCATAGTCCCCCACTATGTACCCCACATTTTCCTTGATCCTCATAGCCCTATCCATTATTTCTATATATCATACAGTAAAAATCCAAGTCTCATTCTTCCAATCTGAATCACTTTTACTAAGTACCAGGTGGAAGGAGTCCAGTGAAATGTATTTCTTCCAAATCCATAAGTTATCCTTGTAGTGCTCCTAAACTGTAATTTTACTGACCCTCCAACTGTGAGTAGTTCAAGAATACCCTCAACAATTGTTGGCACTTGTTTTAGATAAACCTTGAGGTTTAGTATGGACAAGGGGTAGGCACGGGAGACCTTATTGTATGATTACTTTTGTGATAACTTCCATCTAGAGTAAGTGGAGGAAATTCTACTCCATCTGTCATTGCAAGGCTCATTCGTAAGAGAAGCTAACACCATCATCCAGGATTTTGTGAAGTTATCATAGGTTACTATGAAACAGTGCAGCTGGATGTCTAGTCACCAGGTACCAATTTCTAAAGATGGATGTTTGGTCAAATCAGATTTATTTGAGACCTCATTGTCACCTCTCAGAGCTCTCATTTTTGGTGACATTTGGTAGATTTTTGAGACTTTTACATTTGGCCCAATGGCAAGGTGGCTTTTAGGTCAGGTTTCTGCATATGTAAAGCTGGGTGTTTGATGTACAAGTTCCCTGTGGTCCTGATATCCAGCAGATATTAACTTCTCAGAAATGAGGTGTTCTGACAGTGTAAATCCAGTTAGTACTGTTAGAATTTTGAAGGGTAGAGACATGGTCATGGAGGCCATGGAAAGCCTGTTTAGCCTTATGTACTACATACCACTATTTTTGGTGAGTACAGAAATTTACCAGTGCTCTCTGATGATTTATTTAGTTACTGTGTCTTAAGTATTCAATTATATTTTTATGTGCATTATGTGTAGATGCATATGATTATCATAGTATTCTTTAGTATTAAGAATATAATCAGTTAGGTAGTGCTTTCAGTCCATGCATAAACAACCAATGATAACAGTTTTTAAAAAGATTTGTTTCATTAATTTGAATCATGTATCTTGTGTGGCTGCATTTCACTGAATGTTTTATGCAGGTATTTTTTATTTGTATGAATTATGTACATGTGTTTATATGTGTATATATGTATATGTCTGTGTGTGTATATATATGTATACGTTGAGATGTATAGGTATGTATATGTGCGTGTGTGGACGTGTATGTATATACATGTGTATGTGGGTGGGTTGGGCCATTCTTTCGTCTGTTTCCTTGCACTACCTCGCTAATGCGGGAGACAACGACAAAGTACAATAAATAATAAATAAATGTATATGTGCATGTGTGAGCATTTATGTATATACATGTGTATGTGAGGGGGTTGGGCCATTCCTCATCTGTTTTCTTGCGCTACCTCACTAATGCAGGAGACAACGGCTAAGTATAATAAAATGAAAATATTTTTTTATTTAGATTAACCTTTAAGAATAAGAATTTGATAAGAATTTTGAATTGATTGTAACCATTATAACTTGGTCTAAGCTACTGGCTTAGTAATTTCCAAAAATATTAAGGTGACAATTCTTTTTCTTGTTTTGCCATATGTCTATGCATTGGTTATTTTCATGTTTAGGTAACATTTGCTGGTCTTTTCTCCCCAAAGAAATATTTAGAACTAAGAAACCCTGTGAAAGTTAGGTAAAATATTTTGTTTCATGTTCACATTCTTTGCTGAAGAATTATTCATAAGAATGCCATGGATTACACTTCAATTGATATTTTCACCAGGAATAGAAAACTTGATAACTTGGGGAGAATGTTACGACACAGACGGAAAGCACTTCAGACAGTGAAGAACTTTGATGCCTTCCCAAAAACAAATGAAGAATGTGTGGAGACAACAACCACAGGGGGTACACGTAAGTAAATAAATGCCATTGTATGTCCTGTTGGGTGCCAGTTGATTACAAGAAAATTTAGTAGTTTCTGCCGGAAAGGTAGTTTGATAAATGCATTATATTGATTGCAGACAAACTGGGTCTGGCAGTCTAATTTTTTTTTTCCAAATTGCCCTTCTTGCCATAGTGAGATAACATCAGAAACAAACAGCTGCTATATTTGCCCACATCTACTTTTGCCTCTCAGACTATTTCATGGTTTATCTTAATATGTTTGTATAATTTGGTTCACCCAATTGTTGGCATGTTATCCCCTCCCCCCACTCTGAATGCCACCTTGTACCAAATGTGCCACATCTGCTTAATTATCATCCAATTCATTCAACAGTCCTACAAAATACTCCTCTCTTTTCCACTTCTTTGTTACCATTCTGTGATCTGTGCCTCACACTGTTCCTATTTGTCTTTTTTCTCAAGACATTCACCTCCAAAACAATTTTCTTTTTCTGCCTGAGCTCATTGACATTCTCTCACCCCATCTTTCATGTGCCCTTTTTATCAGCACCCATACTTTTCTCTTGACCTTCCAGTCACTCGTACTCCTTTGTAGATACCATCCTTACAAAAAAAACTTTTCTTAGCAGTCTGTCTTCCTCATCTCACCTGATTACCCTTTCTTGTTTGCTGACATTCCACATATCACCATTCATATGTGGATATTGTTAATATTCTATTATCTTTTTATCCCAGTTGCAAGGGTTAGATTATGTGCCTAGTCTCACATGATAGACATACATCCTTACTAGTGTCTATGTTTTGTATGATAAAGTGAACCTAAAGCTTCCTCACCATTGTGACTCTTCATTATCCTCCAAGAAGCGAGTTCTCTCACCCATAAGTGGATCACCTAGAGTGAGATGATTTAAAAAATAATTGAGATTTACAGATTCTTTGGAACTTGCACTGATATAACGAGTATTATTTATTTATTTCTTTAATTGACAGGTCATGGAAATGAAAAAATTCATATGAAGAGTTTGTTCAAAACTTAGAACCAGTTTGCAGTTATTTAATTTGATTTTTTGATCTCCTTCATGGTTTATTTATATTTATTATACTTTGTTGCTGTCTCCCACGTTAGCGAGGTAGCACAAGGAAACAGATGAAAGAATGG
>JAUUDZ010038384.1:0-10802 GCA_032361705.1 Panulirus versicolor
TCTCTCTCTCTCTCTCTCTCTCTCTCTCTCTCTCTCTCTCTCTCTCTCTCTCTCTCTCTCTCTCTCTCATTATCAGCGATATAGTTTCAAATCAAGACCATAGCATGGATAGCTCACCAGAAAAAAGTGCTTTTAAACCCTTCAGTGTAAAGACTGATTGTATCAGTGTGAAAAACCTTAGTTTATTTTGTTTTCTGGTTATCAGAGGTGGGGAAGAGTGGCAAGTGTTTTTGGACGAATCCAGTGAGTGTATCAGCAATTCTGATAAGTGGATTGAGGAATAGTGTGCCTATTCTGAATGAAAATGGTGAATAGCTTTTGGAGTTCTGTGCTGAAAAAGGACTGATGGTAGGGAATACCTGGTTTAAAAAGTGTGACATACAAATATTCATGGGGAGTGGTGTAATGTTAAGCAGTCATTCCTGAATTATGCACAAATTGATCAGTGTATTAAAGAGAAAGTTCTGGATGTAAATGTGCTGAATGGGGCAACTAGTGGGTTATCTGATCACTTCTTGGTTGAAAAGAAGTTGCAAGTTTGTAGAGGCTTTAGGAAATGTTTTGTGGTTGGGAAAAGTGCAGTGAAACTGAGTGAACTTGGAAAAAAGAAACTTAAGTGAGGAGATACCTGGAGAGATTGGGGATGAGTGGCAAAAGCTGAGATTAAACAAAACTAGGGGAGTAGGTGAGGAATGGGAGGTATATAGGGAAGCAGGGCTCTCATGTGCAAAAGAAAAGTGTGGCAAGCGGAAGGTGGGTTGTGGGTGTGTGAGAAATGGTAGTGAATGATGGGATGAGTTAGTCGTTTGTAAAAGAGAAAAGATGGGTATATAGGTTTTACCTGCAGGGCAGGGGTGTTAGGGACAAGATGATGAACAAGAGAAAGTGGCAGGAGGTTAAGGTCAAGGAGTGAAAATGAGGGCAAGTGAGAGTATCAGTAAACTTCAGAGAAAAAATGTTTTGCAGAGATGAATAATGTGAGACGAACAAGAGAAAATGGGAGCATCACTGAAGTGAGCAGATAGGGAAGTGGTAACAGCCAAAGGAGAGGTGGAGGAGAGTGAGTCAACATTTTGAAGGACTATTGAAGGTGTTAGATGATATGGAGGCAGATACGGAGTGTTTAGGATCTGGATATATATGAAACAGGAGAGTTGAGGCAAGTGGTTTGGTGAAAAGATAGTGAAAGTTTACATAAGAAGTATGGCAAAGCAGCTTGAATGGAAAGGATTTTGGTTGAATTTCTAAAGAAAGTAAGTGACAGCATTTCTGATTAGTTAGTTAGCATCTCCATTGTACGTGCTATTCAAGGTGAGAGGTGAGGTACCCGAGAACTGGGAGAATGTCTGTATAGCGCCACTGCATAAAGGCAAGGGGACAAAAGTGAGAGTTCAAATTAGTGGTATAAGTTTGTTGAGTACACCTGGTAAGTTGTTTGGCACAGATGTCAATGAGAGGGTGGTGGCATGCACAGTGCATCAGCTTGGTGAGGAATAATTTGGTTTAAGAAGTGGTAAAGGATGTTTGGTTCAGGTGTTTGCTTTGAAGAATGTTTGAGAAATATTTAGAGATAGAGAATCGTATGTAGTATTTATGGATTTAGAAAATTTGCATGATAAGGACGTTAGAGATGCATTGTGGAAGGTGTTACAAATATATGGCATGAGAGAGAAGCTTCAAGAAGGAGGGAGGGGTTTTTAATCAACAGAGTAAGGTTTGTGTGAAAGTTAGAAGAAAGGAGGTGGAAGGGCTGTAGGTGGGTTTGCAACAAGGGTATATGGTGTCATTATAGCTGTTAACTTGTTTAAGGATGCGACGGAGAGGAAGTAACTATGAGAGTTTTAGAGAGAGAGATGTGGATTTAAATTTTTTCTGGCTGGAGAGCCAGACAATGGGTCAGTTGGTGTTTGCTGATGACACGATGGGTCAGTTGGTGTTTGCTGATGACATAGCTGTGGTAGCATACTCAAGTGAGAAATCTCCAGAAGCTGGTGTCTGAGATGGAAGAATGTGTGAGAGGAATAAGTTGAGGATGTGAATAAAAGCAAGATTATTAAGTTCATCAGGGAAGAGAGACAGTTTAGTTGGCATGTGAGTTTGAATGGAGAGAATCTGGAGGAAGTGAAGTGTTTTAGGTACCTGGTAGTAGACATGGAAGCAGATTGAACCATGGGAGGTGAGGAAGCCACAGGGTAAGCGTGAGAGCTAAGTTCCTGGGCACAGTGA
Source organism: Panulirus versicolor (assembly GCA_032361705.1). Lineage (NCBI taxonomy): Eukaryota > Metazoa > Arthropoda > Malacostraca > Decapoda > Palinuridae > Panulirus > Panulirus versicolor. The sequence continues at coordinate 2,227 of JAUUDZ010038384.1, forward strand.
GGATTATGTGGAAAAAGAGATCACTATCTGAGGAGGGAATGATTGATAAGTTTGATGGTAGTGTGGTCCCAGCAGTGTTGTATGGATGCAAGGCATGGGCCCCAAGATTAAAAAAAAGGTATGAAAGGGGTTGGATGTGCTGGAAGTGTGGACATTATGCACTCCTCTGACCCAGGTAGCTGTCTTTTCTTTCTTCCTCACCCCCACATGGACTGCATGCTTATGGACAGAATACAAGGTATTTTGTCCACAAACATACAATCTTTTCTTGTCCCACATACCAAATGACAACACTTAACTCATACAAATTATTCGTAACTAGATTCCCTGCTGTGTGCAAGCCATGCCTTTTGGCAAAATGGTTGGAGCAATAGATAGAGATAGTAAGTAGCAACATTAGAGGGGAGCAATAGGGAGAAACATAAGATAGAAGTAGTGAGCAGAAACAATAGGTAGGAACATGAGGTAGTAGTAGTGGGTGGGAACAGTGGGTAGACACATTAGGCATAAGTAGTCAGCAGGAATGTTAGGTAAGATCCTCTGGAAACACTGCATCAGAATTGCTCTCTGCTGTGACTTCCCCACTGAGGGAGTTCCTAAAGGGAATGGGCATCAAAGATATAGGTAGACATAGGATATGTGGTGTGATGAGGGGTGATCAAGAAATGATAGGGTAGTAGGAGGAATATGGCTGAGGAAGCTGAAGAGGGTGGGCTGAAATGTTATGCACATTTAAGAAGGATGAGTGTGGAGAGGTTGAGTAAAAGGGTGTACGCATCAGAAGTGGAAAGAATAAGAAGTGAGATAATGAAGATGAGATGGAAGGATGAACTGAAAGATGGTTTTGAGTGATAGGGTCTGAACATCCAGAAGGGAGTGAGGCATGCAAGGGATAGAGTGATGTGGAGTGATGAGTTATACAGTGGGTGACGTGTTGACAATAGACTGAAGTAGGGCACATGAGGCAATCAGGAGAAACCACAGAAAGGTCTGTTGGCCTTGGGTGTGGATAAGGTGCTGTCATTTTAGTGCATTATACATGGTGACTAGAAAATGGATGTTAGCAAATAAAGCCATTTTTTTTTTGTCTGTTGCTGGCACTGCTTCACTAGATATGAAACAACAAACAATTATGACAAAAACAAAATTTCTGAACCTATGGTGTATTGGTTTCACTTTATGATATCCCCCCTCCCCCTTTTTTTCATACTTGATCATTGTTTCGCATGTTGGCAAGTAGCACCAGGAACAGACTAAGAAAGACCGCATTCACTCACATCAATTTTCTAGCTGTCCTTTGTAATGCACAAAAACCACAGCTCTATATCTGCAACCAGGCTCCACAGACCTTTCCATGTTTATCCTAGCCACTTCACATGCCTTAGTTCAGTCCACTGAGTGCATGTGGACCCCTGTATACCACATTGCTCCAATTCACTCTATTCCATGCACACCTTTCACCCTCTTGTATGTTCAAGCCCTGATCACTCTAAATCTTTTTCACTCCACCATCCTTCCACCACCACTTTGGTCTCCCCTTCTCCTCGCTCCCTTTGCTTCTGACACATATCATCTTTGAAAACCTCTTTCACTCGTTCTCTCAATACATCCAAACCATTTCAGTACACCTTCTTCAGCTCTTTCAACCACACTCTTTTTATTACCATACCTCTCTCTTACCCTTTTATTACTTAATCAGTACCTCCACTCTCCTTTGCACATCCTCATCTGTAGTCCATGCTTTTCATCCATATAACATTGTTGGGACTAATATACTTTCAAACATACCCATTTTTGCCCTCATAGATAATGATCTTCCTTTCCACACATTCCTCAGTGCTCCCAGGACCTTCATCCTCTCACCCACCCCATGACTCAGTTGTGCTCTATGGTTCCATTGCTTGGTATCTAAAATACTTTACTTCATTTAGATTTTCTCCATTCAAATCACATCCCGACTAACCAGTCTCTCTACCTTGCTAAACCTCACAACCTTGCTTTTTTTAAATTTACTCTCAACTTCCTTTCATGCAATCCATCAAACTCAGTCACCAACTTCCAAAATTTATTACTTGAATCTGTCACCAGTCCTGTGTCATCAGCAAAAACAACTGACTCATTTTCCTCATCCCTAAAGACTGTGTCTTTGCCTATATTGGGATATGGTAGAGAGAATTCTACCTCCACATTCTCTGCTTGTCGTAGGAGGTGACTAAAGGGGACAAGAGTGGGGGAGAGCTGGAAACTCTGCTTCTTATATTTCAAGTTCTTGAAGATGGATCCCACTTTTATGGAACAAAATTATGGTTTTCAATTTTTTATGCATTGCAATTAAAAAGCATGATTTAAGTTTCTGTCCAGCCATTTCTAGAGTCAAACTCTTTCATTTTATGCTGGAAAAGAAAAAAGAAAACTCACCTGTCAACCCTGGTTGCATCAAAGGAAGTACGACCATGGAGAACTCGTCTGTTGTTGAAGGCTACGAGGTCACCTGGAACCATGTTGAATTCCAGACATGATGCTGGATCACGCAATTTGTCTGAAAACAACTGGACACCAAATTCATTACTTTAGATACATGATGTGGATAAGATAGTCATTAATTTTTTTCTAATATGTGCATGCCCTTCGGGTCTTAATAAAAGTGCATGAGGAACAGAAGTGTAAGCCTACAAGGTTATACCAACCATGGTTCCTACTTTTGTTCCAACTTTTAGGCAAGACTGTAAATACTGTAATACAGTCTTCCCTGGTCCCACTTCTATCAAATGCATTATAAGAAAAGCAGAAAATATATGTAATTTATTTACAGTACTCTTTCACACTCTTTTTATGGATACTAACATTATGCTTCAATATATTGAAACAAAAAAAAATTGAGTTCTGGAGGTGACTTTTTCTGATGGAATTTTAGTACCATCTTTTGAAGGCATTTAAATTTCTATGTTGCTGCACTGTTTCCATGGATCAACAGCCACAGTGAATAATGCTTATTCATAGGTTCATCTATAAATTAAGAAATTCTAAATACATAATATGTTTTCATGTTAGTACCCAACTCATGTCATAATTTGAACATCTGATATTTCCTACATTTTTGATGGTTGCCTATCCACTACCTATTTATTTCACTTTTCTTGAATTACTTTACACCATTATCTTATCATTCATCTGTTCCTGATGCTAAGTCAATCGTGTAGGAAATAGCAAGCACAAAAGAAAGAAAAGTATTACGTATATTTAAAATCAACCCAAGTGGTATTTACCACATACATTTCACAAAAAGACTGAGTATATGTTAAATAGTTATACATATGCCTAATCTTCTAATGTTGTATATTACGTCACCTTATATGCATGGTAGAATGGTGTGACAACATGTGTAGGTGCCTGAAGAGGCTTCATGGTACGATTGTTGTAGTGTACTTCTGTTACATCCCCTTCAGCATTAGTGCACAAGATGGGCCATAGTGCTGAATACTGGCGACCTTCATTCTTTATAGAAAACCTGATTAAAAAGAAGAAATGAATGAGTGTAAGTTATTTTAACAAGTGTCATCTTTTTCTCTGACAAAGTTAAATGTACTGGTCTAATGAATATCCTAAATAATATAATGAGAGTAAAGGTTTCAGATTTATGAAAATGTGATGTTATTGTAAAGTAATCAGTTGAATGAGTAAAGGGGTATGTGCAAGATTAAAAGCTGTCAGATTGTCAAGAAGCTACTTGTAAGGTTAGAAGTTATCATCTGTAAGGCAGGAACTATCAGAGAAATAGTTTCCAAACAGTTGAAGTGCAACCTGTTGGATGAAGAGCTATGTAAAGGGGGAGGAGCTGCCTGATGGATAACAGACAGCCACCTGATGGACTTTGGATTAAGAGTTACTAGACAGGTGAGGTGCTACTTAATGGATGTGGAGACATCTAATATGTGGGAAACTACCTGACTGATGTGGATCTACCTGGGAGTATGGAACTGTGATACTTCTTTGCAGGGTCAGTCAGGAGCGACCCGTTAAGTAATGACCAACTTGACTGGATGTGGAAATACCCAGTGAATGGGAGAGGAACTACATGCTAGGTGAGGAGCTATTACATGGATAAGGAGTCTTGTGTGAAATACATAAGAGGTTGCCTGTTGGATGAGTCATTCAATTACTGAAAAGCTCACTATAAACAATAAGGCCACAAAACTGAATGCAAACCACATGATGGGCAAAAAATTATGATGTGAGGTGGAACCTGATCAATGAGAGGCTACCTCATGGGGGTACAACAGTTTGATAGGTGAAACATAATTGAAAAGGAAGGACCTACCTTACATTTAGAGATTACCTAATGGGTTTTCTGTTGCATGATGAGTAAGGAGCAACCTGATGTTTAAGGAGGTTCCTGACAAATAAGGGGTTATTTAAGAGGTTTGAAATTTCCTGACTGAGAACAAAGAAGAGGAACCAGTGAGACATTGAAGAGCTAAATGATGGGAAAAAAGTAATCAGATAGAATAGGATCCACATGATGGTTGAAGAGCCACATGATGAGTAGGTAACTGTTAGCTGGTGAAGATTAGGTGCAAGTAAGAGTAAAAGTAAGTCCAAAGAAGCAAAGAGCAACAGTTTACAAGGTCCTTTTTGTGGCTGTTTATGATAATGGAAGAGATCACAAAATAGAGGTTTGCGTGAAAAAAGTAGAAAAGCACCCAAATTGGTTTAGGAGAAATATCTTTAAACTTAATATGTAATTAAAGAGGCACAAATAATGTCATTTGAGAACTTAATTTGAGAACATAAATCTACCTCAAAAAGGACTTATTGGTGACCACTTACACCAGACTATTCTTCATCTAGAACATTATAGGAAGATGTTGATCTTCATGCTATAAGTTGGTTTTGGAACAAATTGTATAAGGACACAGTCAAGCAAGTTTGTTGAATGAGAAAAGTCAGAAGCTATCTCATCGATTTAGTGTTACTTGATAAGAGAGGCAGATCCTTCACAAAGGAAGAGTTAATTGACATTTTAGGGGCTGCATGGAAGAGTTTCAGTTACATGATTGGATAGGAACTACCTGATTTGTTATGAGATACAAGTAAGGAGTTACATAGCAAGTAAGGAATTAAAAGGATTTGAAGGTACTTGGATGCTACCTGACAAGCAAGGAACTGCTTGTTGGGAATGAAGCTACATGACTGGTCAGAAACTAAATCATGACGAATGAGTAGTCAACTGATCAGTTACAAGCGGCATAATACATGTGGACTTAACTGAAAAGTTAAAAGCTTTTTAACAGGTGAGGAGATACCTTATGGGTGTGGAAGTAAGGACATGGAATGCTGCAGGCTCATTTTCCTCCAGCCAACTAGCAATGCGGAAGCCATCAGTGAAAAAGGAACGACCACCTGGATCTGAGTCAGACATCTTGGGATCATTAGCCTGTTTGAAAGAGAATGTCTCATTTACTGCCTGAAATACTGACATAATGAAAATCAGGAATTTTAAAGACAGTTTAATTCCCATCCACGTTGCCAAAATTCTTATTTTTCTGTTATATAGCTTAACTGATTGCATAATATTAGTAATTCACTGTAAGATTTCATGAGTGATTTAAGAATAATATGTATAGTTGTAAAAGACAGATGACATACTAAAAGTAATGTGATACTTTCCTGTAATTCATATATGTTAATCATACATACACATATACTACCTTAAGGCAATGAAGAAGCTGCATGCCAGGACTCTTCTCTCGGTAGTTCATATCAGTGTGATGAGCCAAAGCAACCCCACTGTATGCTAGATGGGAACCCTCTACTGGCTTATTGATCACATCAAATATGTGGCCGTACTGAGTCTCCTTTACATAGGCAAAGCGCTTCACAACATCTACAATTTTGCCTGCCTCAGTTGGCACTCCACGTAAAACAGCCACACCATACTGGAAAATTGGATAATGCATGTATGAGCATTATGGGGCCTACTATGAATATTAATATAGTGTGAAGCATCCTAAGAAAGAGTGTGGCATTTCTCATGTGCATGATAGATAATTTTGTACATTGCATATACAAAGCATTTTATAAAAGGAAGCAAAAAACTTTCAACCATGAAGTGTGAAGCTTACTTTGTAGAACATGTCCAGCCATTGTCTGAGGCCACTGTCACTTTCCATCATCTCATTATAAGACATCTCAGGAAAGCTGGACCAGATAGTTGTCCGATCCCACAGTTCAAACTCTGGTCGTAGAGGCATGATATCCATGTCTGCACTGTCACTGGCAAAGTTGTTTTGCATGAATGACTGCCCATACTTGAACAGCCTGTGAATTAGGAAGACATTGGATGTTACTTAGTTACTGAAAGTAATTATAATGGGACTCATTATTTACTGATTCGATTTTTTTAACTTGTGTTAAGTTGGACAGTCATGATTAGTTTTTTCACTGCATAACTGGAATATGGCCAGGCAAATTCTTTTGAATAAGGAACTGCCAAAAAGGAAGAGTGTTGTAAAATGTATATGATAAATACAATGTTGATACCTCAGACAACTAGATTTATCATTCAGGTTAATAGTTAATGTGCACCATTTCCCACAATTGAGAAAAGTAATAACTTGCTGGTTTCTTAATAGTAAAGCAGCTGGAACACCTGGAAAATATTTCACATACACTCGTGAAACCTCAAGCTCAGCTACACAGGTCTTCATGCAGTGAACAGTGTGCATTACCCAACTATCTATGAAATCACAGTATAGTGAGATAAAGTGGAATAAATACCATGCAGGGTCATATTCGGACTTGTGGGTTCCTGCATCTTCTGACCAAGTGATCTCTAGTTTGCCTTCACCATTGATGTTGAGAGAGAGTGGCTTGATATTCAAATCCAGAGCTGGAGAATCTACAAGCTTCTGTTTAGTGCTGGGGTCCACACATTTTGGACACTGGCAATTGTCTCGGAGCTGTGGAGGAAACACAACCTGAACATCATAACACTTTGCTGCTTTCAGATTAATCATATTTATTAAAGTCATGTGGCTACCCCACTTTCCCTCTACTTCACCCCTCTTTGACTATCTAAACTCTTGCCATGAGACTGTGGCATCCTCTCACCCACATGCAAAGATCCTTAGGTTATTTTAAGATTCACTGTAGAGAATGGTTGAATTCTTTCCATTGGGAATGAATCAAATAGAGCAAGTTATCTCCCACTTTATGCATATTCCTGACCACTGTGACCACCTTTCTAATATTCTAGAGCTGTTTTTCACATATAACCCATCCTGCTGTAACTACACAGTCTCACCCCTAATTGTTTCATCTGAACACACTCTTATAAATGTAACTATTTTAAAGGAACCTTACCCTCCAGCATCTCCTTCTAAGCATAAATATTGGCACCTCAGCACCCCTAATTGTTTCATCTGATCACACTCTCATAAATGTAACTATTTTAATGGAACCTTACCCTCCAGCAGCCCCTTCTAAGCATAAATATTGGCACCTCAGCAAGTTGACTGAAATAACTTATGAAAATTAGTTTCTGACTTTCCTTAGCTAAATTACTGTCTCCTATTTGCTGATGCTTCTGACTTTACTAAATACATAGCAGAGGTTATTGTAGCACGAATGGAAGCATTTATTTCCTCATCCTCCAAGATGACCTCTTCTTCCAACTGTTCCTGTTCTGAGGCCATTCAGGCAAGGGATCAGGCATACAGGACTTGTAAAAACTCTCCTTCCTCCAACTCCCATTCAGCATAATCATTGGAAGTACCTTAACCATGAGGCAAAGCTTTCTTTCAATCAAGAGGAAGAGGAAGTTTGATAACCTCTCCTTGTCATCCACTGATAGGTTTTGCTGGTTTTTAGCTAAGGGCATCATTAACAACTTCTGTTACTTTACCTTGACTTCACATTTCTTTTGTGATGGTACTATAGCTGTCTCTCCCATAGACAAAGCAACACCCTTTGGTTCCCATGTTGCCTTTAATTCCACCTTTGATTAACAACATTTCTTCAACCTCCCATGCTCTCCTTACCAATCCTATGTCCCTTCCCATAATCTCCCATCTCAAAATGTCTGAAAAGCACTTCTTTCTCTGAACACAAGCAAGGGTTATGGTCATAATGGCATCCATCCCCAGGTACTGAAAGAGCATGCCTCTGAACTTGTACTTGTGTGTGTTCTGTTACAAAACTAGAACTTTTACCTCCCAGATGCATGCATTGGTACATCCCATCCTAAGAAGGGTGACCAATTCATACCCTCAAAGTTTTGTCCAGCTGCTTTGACATCTACCATTCCCAAAGTCTTTGAATCCCTGCTCAACTTCCATATCATACAACATCTTGAATCTTAGTCTTCTCTGTGATCACCAGTATGGTTTCCATATGGCGAGATCCATTGGTAATATTCTTTCCTATCTTGCCAATGTCTGTTTATCATTCCTGAAAGGTTTTGGAGAATCTTATATAGCTGCCCTTGACATATCCAAAGCTATTGACAAGGTGTGGCATCAGGGTTTCTTCTGTAAGCTCCCCTCCCATGGCTTTCCTCATTCACTTTGCTCCCTCAT